>JAGYZC010000020.1:0-138491 GCA_020091625.1 Termitomyces sp. 'cryptogamus'
TTTCTTGGGCCTGGAGGTACACTACCTTTTCATGGCAGAGCAAGAGGAACTTGTCCAGCAGCTCCTGGCTGCAAAGGATGCTGCTGGAGCTTTGCTGCTGGACAAGCCTAAGCCGGAGTTGACTCCAGAGGAGGATAACATAGGTTCCTCACCTCTGGAGTTCAAGGGGGATTTTTAGTCAAGCGACGGATGAGGTGTATGCCTCTGTCACTGGGTGCTAACAGGTTCTCTTGTCTGTCAATAGAAAATGAAACTGCCTTTTCCAATGCCTTTCATTCTGAGACAGAAGAATCTTGAAGCCCCCCTCCAGATGTATAAATACTAACTCTGAAGCTGTTGCCAAGCTCTCCAACACCTCCAAAGGTCTGTCAGCATGGCTCCACTTGGACACGTCAAATGCCCCAACAGTATGTGATGGCCTCTACCCTGTCCACCCACTCCCTCTGCCTCAACATGGAGATCAAGACCACAGACACTCAGCAGACCCACAGAGTTGTGGCTCTCTTAGACAGCAGAGCCACGGGACTATTCCTGGATATGGAGTTCATCAAAGACCATGGCCTTACTATGCAGCTCCTCCCTAAGCCCATTCTGGTCTACAACATCAATGGAACGCCCAACAAAGCCAGCCCCATCAGTTCCATGGTCAATCTGGTTCTCTGATATCAAAATCATGCAGAGTGTGCCGTATTTGCCATTACCAGTCTGGGGAGGCAGGACATGATCCTCAGGTTCACATGGCTCTGAGAGCATACTCCTGAGGTTGACTGGACCAAGGAAGAGGTGACCATGAGCAGATGCCCCAAGAAGTGCTCTGCCTGTGCCATGGAGGACAGAGCGGAGTGTTGGACCCAAGTCCGGGAACATGCAGCCATCCAAGCATGTCATGCTGGTCCTCTTCCCTTCACTGATCTGGACCTCCTGGACCCCCCACCTCTGGCATTTCCTCCCTTGTAGGGAGGCCCTCTATGAGGATGATCAGAGCAGTGGCAGAGCCCCAGAGGAGGATTGTGAAGGGGAGTTTGGTGGCATACACCAACTGGAGCTCCCAGACAAAGTGATAGAGGCGGGGGATTAGATTTACATTACCACTATCCACCAGACGCCCTCCATTGCCAATATCAGGGCTAGCCAGACTATGTCCTAGAGGCTGGCTCAGGCCTTTGCCACTAACACCATGCCTAAGAAGTTTCAGGAGGTGGTACCCCTCTACTTGCATGCATTTGAGGACATGTTCTCCAAGGCCTCCTTTGACTCACTTCCAGAGCACAAGAGATGGGACCATGCCATTGAACTGATACTGGACTCCATGCCCTCCAGCTGTAAGGTCTACCTGCTAGTGCCCTGGGAGCAGGACAAGCTTAATGCATTCCTGCAGGAGAACTTGGACTCCAGTTGTATCTGTCCATCCAAATTCCCAATGGCTTTTCTAGTCTTCTTCATCAAGAAGAAGGATGGCTCCCTCCAACTGGTACAGGACTACTGGGTACTCAATGCTATGAAGGTGAAGAATTGCTACCCTCTCCCCCTCATCTCCAAACTCATCAACAACCTCCAGGGCATGTGATACCTTATAAAACTGGATGTCTAGTGGGGTTACAACAATGTGCGAATCCAGGAGAGAGACAAATGGAAGGCAGCCTTCAGGACCAACCAGGGGTTGTTTGAACCACTTGTCATGTTCTTTGGTCTCACCAATAGCCCTGCCACCTTCCAGACCATGATGAACAACATCTTCTAAGATCTCATCTCTACCTCAAACCAGAGAAGTGCAAGTTTGAACAGACCTGGATCAAGTACCTTGGCCTGATCATCTTCCATAGAGCTGTGAAGATGGACCAAGTGAAGGTAGCAGGTGTGGCAGAGTGGCCAGAGCCCCAGAGCAAGAAGGAGGTACAGGTATTCCTTGGTTTTGCCAACTTCTACTGGAGATTGATCCAGGACTTCTCGCATCATGCTTGCCCACTGTTCAACCTCACAGGAAAGGATGTTGCGTGGAGCTGAGGACCTCTGGAACAGTCAGCCTTTGACACCCTCAAATGTGCCATGACCTCTAGACCTGTTCTCCTCTTCCCAGACAATAACTCTTCCTTCTACATCAAGGCCAACAGCTCTGACTTTGCCACTGGAGTGGTGCTTTTGCAGCAGTCTCCAGAGGACGGGAAGTGGCATCCCATGGCCTTCTACCCAAAAAGCCTGAATGCGGTGGAGTAGAACTACAAGATCCATGACAAGGAGATGTTGGCCATCATCTGGTTGTTCAAGGAGTGGTGGCACTTTCTCAAAGGCACATGGCACAAGTTCGAGGTCTGGATGGATCACAAGAACTTCAAATACTTCTGAACAGCCAAGAAGCTTAACCACCAGCAGGCCTGATGGTTCCTCTACCTTGCCAACTTTGACTTCTCCTTGCACCACAAGCCTGGCTGGAGCATGGAAAAACCAGACGCACTGTCTCAGAGGGCAGACCATGGAACAGGGGAAGGGGATTGTCAGGTTCTGCTGACCACAGGGGCTCAGCTACACTGGGTGAGTCCTTACTAGGCAGATGTGATTCCCTGCACTGACAACCTGGCACTAGGAGGTGTTTCATACATTAGGGACTTGTGAGGATAGTTAGTGGAGGTTGGTCTGAGCAAGTCTGAGGAGGTCTGGGGGAGTAGAGGATGATTTGTGGAGATGGGAGATGGGCTTGGTGGGGTTCAGGCATAAGTCTGTGGGTGAGTATTGCAGGTGTAGAGGAGGTGGAGGCTATGCAGATGACAGGAGCAGAGCCAGAGTTCTGATGGGGGATCAATGGGAATTGATGGGGTTTGGAGCTGAGCATGTAGGAGGGTCCGGAGTTGGTAAAAGAGTGTTGGAGGTTCATAATCATAACTGCGGAGTTTGTGAGGACATTATGGTCAAGAAGACTTGAACACAATAGACAGAATCAATGAGATTATAAGGGCAACCTCTAGAGGCTGGGGCTCAATCACACAGCTGGCAAAGAGAAATCCAAAGTCTATTCAGTACTGTACAGTGTCTACTGAGATAACTACTCACCTGGCAAAGGGAAATCCAAAGAGAACAAGTCTGGGGATTCCTTAGGCCAAGTGTGACGCTTCAGAGGCTTCAGAAGCATGAGAAACAACTGTACAGTATGACAGAGAAAAAAGACACAAGTGATGTGTCAGCAATTGGTCAGAAGTTACATAAGCCAGTGGCAGTGTCAAAGAGCACACTTGTATGAATTATTGACAGAGAACCGGTGCAGCCTGAGGGCTGAAACTAGAACCAATAGATAGGGAAAAGGAAGGAGAATAAAGGAAAACTATAATGGAGCAAATCTGACAAGAACTGGAGGAGGAGAAGGGGAAACAAGTGAGACATCCCCTGACAGAGATGAGATGGAGACGAGACAAGAACAATCTCCACCTGTAGCTTCAGGGAGTTGGTAGAAGGAGTAAAAGCAACAACATAACAGTGGGGGAGGCGGTGTTCCCATGCAGGGATGGGAGGGCGTGTGCTGGGAGGTGTGTTTCTGGCTGAGACTTTAGCTGGAGGAGGAGTTTGTACGTCTGAGGAGGGGCTTATTGTTTCAGGCATAGTATCAACAATGGCAACAGATATATTTGATTCTATGGACAAAGGAGTGAAACAATTAGCACTGGGCAACGGGGGCGTACTGGTCATCCGTTGCCCTTTTAAAAATCCTCAGACTCTGTAGGAATCTCCTCCAATCCATTGGCCACTTCCTCAGAATGGACAGCTATAGGTGTGTCCGGAGAGGGAGTTCCTGTGGCATCCCAGGCTGCAAGGAGTTGGAAGAGCAGCTCTTCTTGCTCTGATGCTGACAAGTAGCAAACTTCTAGCCCTTGAGAACAGTAATGGGCAAAATGACCTCCCTTTCCATAGCGTCTACACAGCAAGGGGTGGTGGACTGCTGTCAGGAAGCATCAACATCCATTGGGACTCCTTGGGGTAGAGAGCACAGAGGAGCAGCATGAGGCATGAAGGAAGGAGCTGCACCTGGTAGTGAAGATGCAGGTGCCAGTGCAGAAGAGAGAGCTCAGAGGTGAACCCTGCATGAGGAAAAGGAAAGGTTGGGGGTTGCATCTGCTGCAGCTCACGTTGCAGTTCCATGAGCTGCCACTGCTCACGTGCCACTTTGTACCAGGTATTGATCTGCTCATCATCTGGGCGCCCTTCTGCCATGCTGTCTATACAATCCCTGAGAGAGGGGTGGAATCAGTCATGGAAGGTTAGGCAGACTTGTAGACCATCTGGATATCCAGCTTGTTCAACTAAAACAAGAAAGGAGTCAATGTACTCATCAAGTAACCGCTTTCCTTGACCATACTGAGTTTGGTCTCAAAGGGAAAGCACTGCAGTTTTGGCTGGGTCAAGGGGGAAGAACTCTGCTTGGAACTCCTTCTCAAACTCTGTCCAGCTAGAGAAACTCTCCACTCCTCCTGGGTATCAGAAGATATGCAGTGCATAAGTTGAGGCTTGACCAGCCTTCATATAGGAGAGGACCCAGGCAATTTTCAAGGCATCCAAGGTAAAGGCTTCACCACTCAGCTGGATATAGGTAATGCAGGACTGGAGGAAACGTTTTCCAGCCTTATGATCTCCATCGTATACATCAGGGAGTGCAGGACGAGGGAGTTTGGAATGACAAGCTGAAAGGCCTAAGCCAGATGCAGATGCAAACCATTCTGCAGCAGCTGGAGCCAACAAGCCTGAGCTAGGTGCAGACACAAACCGTTCTGCATCTGCTGGGGGCATCAAAGGAGTGGTAGGAGCAAGAGGGAGACATTCCAGAAGGGCTTGTAGAGAAAGGGACACTGCTTCAGTAGTTTGATGGAGTCCAGTGAGTTCAGCTGTGTGGGAAGTAAGGGAGGCTTGAGTAAGTTGAACCTGTGTTTCCAGGGACAGTAAACAACTCCAGACATCATCCTGGGGGCTTGAAGCGTCAGGTGGAGGTGCTGGAGGGGTTGGCTGGTTCATAGGAAGAGCACAGGGGCACTAAGACACTGGTGGGAAAGAGACTTTTTGAGGAACCAAGTAGAAGCTCAAGTAACTAAAAAGGGGGCTCCCAGACTGAATCTGGAGACTTGTTCTGCTGTAAGGGTGACCTCTGGAGGCTGGGGCTCAATCACACAGCTGGCAAAGAGAAATCCAAAGTCTATTCAGTACTGTACAGTGTCTACTGAGATAACTACTCACCTGGCAAAGGGAAATCCAAAGAGAACAAGTCTGGGGATTCCTTAGGCCAGGTGTGACGCTTCAGAGGCTTCAGAAGCATGAGAAACAACTGTACAGTATGACAGAGAAAAAAGACACAAGTGATGTGTCAGCAATTGGTCAGAAGTTACATAAGCCAGTGGCAGTGTCAAAGAGCACACTTGTATGAATTATTGACAGAGAACTGGTGCAGCCTGAGGGCTGAAACTAGAACCAATAGATAGGGAAAAGGAAGGAGAATAAAGGAAAACTATAATGGAGCAAATCTGACAAGAACTGGAGGAGGAGAAGGGGAAACAAGTGAGACATCCCCTGACAAAGATGAGACAGAGTCAAACAAAATGAGACGGAGACAAGACAAGAACGAGAATAGATTCAGGCAGAGACATGGAATGATAATGAAAAGATAATGGAATAGAGACAAGATAAGACTAGGAGACTGAGAATAAGGAAAATGAGACACAGAACACAAAACACAAGAAGAAACAATCAGAAACACATGAGGAAAGGCTGGTAGGTAGATAAGTAGGTATTCTCAAGACTAGAGTACAAGGAGCTACTCTATGTCTTATATACTGACTACTGAAGAGCTCTGGGAACGTTGGCTGTAGTGGTGGGGCTTGGTGGAGCTCGACAGAGTCGATGGGTATCAGTTAAGAATAGAGGGCGGGCTGCATTGATATGTTGATGGGATCAATTGTTAACATGGTCCATTCCAGAGTTGTTGTGATACTCCAGAATAAGTTGGAGGAGCCAGGGTGTCAAGTTGATGACATGTAATGGAGTCAGGCACAGCAGGAGAGTGGTCCTAGGGGCTCAGGAAGTCCAGGGGAAGCACTGGTGGCTGTGAGGAAGATGTCAGAGTTGGCCAGAGGGCCATCAGAGTTAGCCAAAAATGCATTGGAGTTAGCTGAAGTAGGCGTGGAGTGCTGGGGAAGCCTGACAAAGCATTGGGGAAGGTTCTGGGAGGACAGGGGTTTGTCGGACAATGTATGGGGGTCCAGGGAATGGGTCATGACAGGGATAACAGTAACATTGTGCTCCTCTGCCCCAAACTGTTTGCAATCTGAGCTATGGAGGGCCTTGCTGTGGACAGAGTGGAGGCAGACATCCAATGGGACATCCAACAGGGCAATAGGGACAGTCAACAGAAGGAGCTTGTGGTGTGGGCTGGTTGGATGCTGGAATCGGGGCATGCTATGGGTATCAAGGCAGTCCACATGGACAAATGGCCCCTCTGTGATGGAATTCTGACCTTTCAAGACCATATCTACATCCCCAATGTTCTGGAGCTCCGTTGGAGGATTGTGGAGCAACACCACAACTCCTGCATTGCAGGGCACCCAGGGTGGTGGAAGATGCTGGAGCTAGTGTCTTGGAACTACTGGTGGCCCCAAATGTCCCAGTATATTGGATCTTACACCAGTACCTGTGATCTCTGCCTCCAGACCAAGCCCTAGCACAGACTCCCTTATGGACAGTTACACCTGCTACCAGTGCCTGTGGAGCAATGGAGTGTAGCATCCATGGACTTCATTGTAGAGCTCCCTGATGCCCATGGTCATGATGCAATCATGGTGGTGGTAGGTCTGTATAGAAAGAGAGTGCACTTTATTCTGACCCACACCACCTGCTCCACCATGGGTGCTGCAAACCTGTACCAGAGGAATGTCTGGAAGCTCCATGGCCTTTCTGATACCTATGTTTTGGATCAGAGATCACAATTTGTGGCAGAGTTCACCCGCGAGCTCTACTGACTGCTTGGAGTAAAGCTCCACACCACCACCAACTACCATCCTCAGTCTGATGGCCAGATGGAGCATGTAAACCAGGAGTTGGAACAGTATCTCTGTCTCTTTTGCAATGAGTGCCAAGACAACTGGGATGAACTCCTCCCCAATGCCAAATTTCAGTATAACAACCATGTTCACTCTTCCACTCAGTTTTCCCCATTCTTTCTTGACACTGGATGGCACCTGTATATGGGATTCAAACCCCAGGCCCAACCCTCACAGAACAAGGTGGTAAACAAATTTGTGGACCAGATGAAGAAGTCCCAGGAGGAAGCCTGGGCTGCACTAGCATAAGCAAAGGATGACATGGTGTGATACTACAACTGTGGGAGGACCCCAGAGCGCAGATATCAGCCCAGGGATTGAGTCTATCTGGATGCCTCTGACATTATGACCACTTGTCCCTCTAAAAAGCTGTCACACTGCCAGTTAGGACCATTCACAGTGGAATAACAGGTAGGACCCTTGGCCTATCAACTCCAACTCCCTGCTGGGATGCACCAGCTTCATCCAGTGTTCAACATGGTCAAACTAACCCTGGCTCCTAAAGATCCTATTATGGGGCAACACCTGCCACCTCTACCACCTCCGGTGGTGGTCAACAATGATAAAGAGTATGAAGTGGAGGAAATCCTGGACAGCCATTTATTCTGGAGACAACTACAGTACAAGATGAAGTGGAAAGGCTATGGAATTGAGGATATTTCCTGGGAGCTACAGGAGAACATACATGCCCCTGGACTTGTTAAGGAGTTCCATCAGAGACATCCAGATGCCCTGTGCGCCATACAGGGCATCTATCCTATCTTGCCAGCAGACTGTGCAATCAGAAACTACTTCTACCCTGCATGTCAAGATGCTGCATGCTAGAGGGGGGGTGATGTCAGGGGACTTCAATTTCCAACCTCTGTGACTAGTTCTAGCACCTCCACAGCTTGTTCAATGCCTCCACAGCTTGTTTCAGCACTGCAGAGATCTCCAGAGCACTGCAGAGTTCTCTGTATTACCTCAGCGACCCTCACCCTAGGATTAGGAGTAACTCCAGTCACCTGTATAGTAGTTCCCATGCCTCTGCTGCCCACTGATGCACCATGCCAAGCAGTGGGGATTCTTAGACTTGTTCTCTTTGGATTCCCCTCTGCTAGCTGTATGACTCTGATCTGCTATACCAGAGGTTGCCCTTACAGTGGACGTGTGAAGCTTCATGCTGAGTCATTGGTGGAGCTCCCTGGTGAAGTCCACCACAAATAATGGTCCCTGGTCAGAGATGTAGGCGTTGGAGAGGCCATGCAGCTTCCAGACATTCCTCTAGTACAGGTTTGTGGTGTCTATGGTGGAGCAAGTGGTGTGGGTCTGTAAGGGCAACCTCCAGAGTGGCAGATTGGAGTCACGTGGCCAGTAAAGGGGAATTGAAAGTATATTAGCAGAGTAAACAACAATACAATCAGTAACTAATCACCTAGCAGAGGGGAATCCAAAGAGAACAAGTCTAAGGATCCCCACTGCTTAGCGTGGTGCATCAGCAGGCAGTGGAAACCTGGGAACTACTGTACAGAAGACTGGAGCTACTTCTACCCCTGGAGCAATGATTGCTGAGGTAATATAGAGAACTCTACAGTTTTCCAGAGATCTCTGGAGTTCTAAAAAGAGCCCCACAGATGTCTAACAAGCTGCAGAGGTGCTGGAACCAGTCAAGGGAGGTCAGAAATGGAAGTTCCCTAACATCACCCCCCCTCTAGCATGCAGCATCTACTTGGTCTGCTGGTGAAATAGGGTAGATTCCTTGTATGGCATGCAGGGCATCTGGATGTCTCTGGTGGAACTCCTTGATGAGTCTGGGGGCGTGTATGTTCTTCTGCTGCTTCCAGGAGATATTCTTGATCTCATAGCCTTTGCACTTCACCTTATACTGTAATCATCTCCAGAATAAATGGCTATCTAGGATTTCCTCCACCTTGTATCCCTTGCTATTGTTGACCACCATGGGGAGTGGCAGACATGGTGGATGTTGCCTCAGAATAGGATCTTTAAGGGCTGGAGTTAGTTTGACCATGTTGAACACCAGATGAAGCTGGCACATTCTCATGGGAAGCCAGAGTCAATAGGCTAAGGGTCCTACATGTTGTTCCACCATGAACGGTCCCAACTGATGGTGCAACAGCTTTTTCAAAAGGGCCAGGTAGTTGTAATGTCAGAGGCTTCCAAATAGACTTGATCTCTGGGCTGATATTTGCACTCTGGGGTCCTTCTGCAGTTGTAGTATTGCACCATGTTGTCCTTTGCCTTTGCTAGCACTGCTTGGGCCTCCTCCTGTGACCTCTTCATCTGGTCCACAAAGTTGTTTACTGCCTCATTCTCCAAAGGTTGGGCCCAGGGTTCAAATTCCATGTGCAGATGCCATCCCATGTTGAGGAAGAATGGGGAGAACTGAGTGGATGTATGAATGTAGTTGTTGTATTGGAACTCAGCATTTGGGAGGAGGTTGTCTCAGTCATTCTGGCACTTGTTGCAAAAGAGGTGGAGGTACTGCTCTAACTCCTGGTTTACATGTTTGGTCTAGCCATTGGACTGCAGGTGGTAGGTGGTGGAGGTGTGGAGCTTTACTCTGAGCAGTTGGTAGAGCTCCCTGGTGAACTCCGCCACAAATTGTGGTCCCCAATCAGCAATGTAGGCATTGGAGAGGCTGTGGAGCTTCCAGATGTTCCTCCAGTACAGGTTTGCAGTGCCCATGGCAGAGCAGATGGTGTGAGTTAGAATGAAGTGCACTTGCCTGCCATACAGGTCTACCACCACCATGATTGCATTGTAACCATGGGCGTCAGAGAGCTCTACAATGAAGTCCATAGATGCTACACTCCATCGCTCTACAGGCACTAGTAGCAGGTGTAACTGTCCATAGGGGAGTCTGTGCTAGGGCTTGGTCTGGAGGCAGAGATCACAGGTACTGGTGTAAGATCCAATGTACTGGGACATTTGGGGCCACCAGTAGTTCCAAGACACTAGCTCCAGCATCTTCCACTGCTCCGGGTATCCTGCAATGCAGGAGTCATGGTATTACTCCACAATTTTCCGACAGAGCTCCAGAATGTTAGAGATATAGATACAGTCTTGCAAGGTGAGGATTCTGTCTTGAAAGGCCCATTTGTCTGTGTGGACTGCCTTGGCACCAGTGGTATGCCCTGACTTCAGCATCCAAGCTGCTTGCACCACCAGTTCCTTCTGCTGACCATCCCAATTACCCTGCCATATATCCTGGAGAATGTTCCCTTCCACTCTCTTGATGGCTAGACCCTCCATGGCTTGGACTGCAAACAGTTTAGGGTAGAGGAGCATGATGTTGCTACTATCCTCCTCCCCTATGCTATGGTCTGCTCTCTGGAACAGGGTGTCTGATTTCTCCATGCTCTGGCCAGGCTTGTAGTGCAAAGAGAAGTCAAAGTTGGCAAGGTAAAGGGACCGGTGGGCCTGTTGGCAATTGAGCTTCTTGGCTGTCCACAAGTATTCAAGATTCTTGTGATCCATCCAGACCTCAAACTTGTGCTGCATGCCTTCCAGGAAGTGCTGCCACTCCTCAAACAACCAGATGATGGCCAGCATCTCTTTGTCATGGATCTTGTAGTTCTGCTCCACCGCATTCAGGCTCTTGGAGTAAAAGGCCACTGGATGCCACTTTCCATCCTCCAGATGTCACAACCCACTCCCTGGACCTCTGACATCATTCCCAGCCCACTCGCTTCCCTGGAGTCCCTCCCCCAATGCCTTGCCAAAACCCAAAACCATCAAACACCCTCTGCGGCCACTCTGGATAACTCTGATGCTTCTTTAGCAAACCCTGACAGCCACCTGGCCAACTCTAACACCTTCTCCACAACTATCAATGGTTCTCCTGACTCTCCTAAGCCCCTGGAACCCTCCTCCACCATTCCTGACCCTGTCGTACATCACCAGCTCATTACCCTGGTTTGCCCAACATACTCCAGAGTACTACAACAACCTTGGGACAACCTGTGTTCTCAACTGATCCCAGCAGAATATTGCTGCAGCCTGCCCCACAATTGCAACTGACACTTGTCAACTCCGCACAACTCCATCAAGCCCTGCCGCCACACCCACTGCCCCCCAGAGCTCTCCAGTAGTCACTATATAATCCATAGAGTAGCACCTTGTACTCTAGTCTTGATATTACATTAACTGGTTACTTGTGTCTTGTGTTTCTCTCTATCTCTATTTCTGTTTTTAGCCTCAAATCTATCTCTTTTCTCAGTTTCATCCTGTCTTGCCTCTGTCTCGTCTTGATTGTCTCTATTTCCTTTGTCTCTCTAATTCCTTTCCATCTCTGATGTCAGTACAAACTCTGTGCATGTGCTACAACCTCCAAACATTCTTACAACCCCTTCAACTCCCTCTGGAACTGCTGCTCTACTCCATCTGCCCTCTCATTGTATTCTAGTAGTGATGTCACTGATGTTAGCAGTGTTGGCCAAGCCAGGTCCTCATCCAGCCACTCAAGCTTGTTGTCACCAACTTGTTGCAGCAGTGTGCTGCTCCAGGTCCCTGGACAAGACTGTTAGTGAATGATCAATTGGCAAAAGGATCCACTTACCCTTCATCTGATCCTCTCCTCATCCCTGCCCTTTTCATCCTCATCCTCATCTATGTCTATCAATTCCGCCTCAAACTCTTTCCCACCCTCAACTTCCATGTTGCTAACGGCCAGCTCAACCTTGGCAATTGTTGCTTAGGGAGTCTTCTCCCTCATCTCCATGTCTCCTCATTTCTCCTCCTCATTGTCACTAGTGACTGTCTTCCATTGCTTGGTTGTAGCAACTGGCATTGAACTTGCTGGTTGTTTCTGTGCTAAAGGCACATTGTCAACACCATTGTTGCTACTACTGTTGTTACCCTTGTTGCTGTCAGCTGCTCATGGGGGCTCAGCTATACTGGGCAAATCCCTACTAGGTGGATGTGATTCCCTGCACTGATAACTGGGCACTCAGAGAGGTACTAAGTGTGGGGAACTTGTGAGGATAAGCATTGGAGAGTGATCTAAGCAAGTCTAGAGTTGTCCAGAGGAGTTTAGGATGAGTTGTGGGGAAAGGAGCAAGCTTGGCAGAGTGTCAGGTACAAGTTCATAAGCAAGTATTGTAAGTGTGGAGTAAGCAGAGGCTATGCAAGTGATGGGAGTGGAGCCAGAGTTTGATGGAGGATCAACAGAAGTTGATGGAGTTTAGGGCCAAGCAAATAGCAAGGTCCAGAGTTGGTTTAAGGAATGTTTGAGGTTTGTAATTGTAAGCACAGAGTTTGTAAAGGCATTAAAGGTTGAAAAGACTTGAGCACAATGAAGGAAACAGATTAGACAAGGCAGGATGGAGCTGAACAGAACAAGGCAGAGTCAAGATGAGATTGAGATGATAACAAAAATAGATTCAGGCAGAGATACAAAACAATAATGAAAACAATAATGGAAATGGAGACAAGATAAGACTGGGAAACTGAGATAGGACTGGGAGACTGAGAGTAAGGAAAACATAACATAGAACACAAAACACAAGAGAGAAACAATCAAAAACAGGTAATGTCAAGCAATATCAAGACTAGAGTATGAGGACTCTATGACTTATATACTGACTACTGGAGAGCTCTGGGGAACAGTGGGTGTGGCAGCGGGGCTTGGTGGAGCTGTGCAGGGTCAACAGGTGTCAGTTATGATCAGGGAGCAGGCCACATTGATATCTTGATAGGATCAGCTAAGAGCATGGGCCATCCCAAGGTTGTTGTGATACTCCAAAGTAGGTTGGAAGAACCAGGGTGATGGGCTGGTGACATATGACAGAGTCAGGAATGGTGGGGGAGGGTTCCAGGGGTTTGGAAGAGCCAGTGGAAGCATTGGGGGCTGTGAAGAAGGTGTCAGAGTTGCCCAAGGGGCCATTGGGGTTTTCCAGAAAAGTGTTGGGGTTAGCTAGAGTGGGTGTGGAGGGTAGACAATGGTTGGAGGAGTTTGACAGGGTGTTGGGGAAGACTCTGGAAGAGTGGGCAGGTTGGGGGCAATGTGCAGGGGTCCAGGAAGCAGGTTGTGACATCACCCCCCCCCCCCTTCAGCATCGAGACCCTTGAGACATGGGGCACAGGTGGGGGACTGGCAGGGCATGGGAATCATAGCCAAGTAATATTGATCAAACCGCAGCAAGCAGCAGCATTAAAGTGTGGCCACTGTTTGTCAGGGGGTTCTTCCCAATCAATTAAAAGGTTTGGACATACTCCAAATTTGAGTGTCAACAGTGGGTCGGCACTATGTACCTTAGCCATGAGTGAGATCTCCTTGTTTCTCAACCAGGGTGGCTGAACAAGTGCAACAGAGTTGTCTGTGGCCATAGTGGGGTCTTCCAGCAGTCCTATTTGTGAGAGGAGCCCTGGACAGGTTAGCTGAGTGGCTCCACTGCTGCCAACCTGTCCTACAAGGTCTAGTTTGGTGGCAGGGGACATTGAGATTGTTCCAGAGGTGCAGAGAGTTCTGCAGGTAACACTTTGGTCTGCCTCCCATACTGCATGAGGCATAAAAAATGTTCAATTTTGTTGGAATAGCAGGTGGCTTGCATTGCTGCAGAGCAGGGGTTGGAGGAGGGTTGGGTGAGGGGGCAGCTAGGGGAGGCATGGAAGGCAAGGGTGTCAGGGCGGGGGTTGGGTCTGGAGGGAGAGGAGATGTGGGCTGATCAGCAGGGAAAGTAGGACCCCCATGGGGTGGGTGGAAGAAGGGAGCCTTGGTGGCAGTGGGCAAGGGGAAGCAGAGGGCTTCTCTGCTGCCAGAGGTGGGGCCCAGCAAGAGGCTGCAGTGTCAGGAAGTGATGGCAGGTCCTTCTGGTCCCCACATCTATTCCCCCAGCTTGGGTGCACTATTGGAACAGCCATCAAGCTCTTCAGAGCCCATGCTCTCAATCACAGAGGTCTTCCTTTGTCAGCAGGTGGAGGGGTTGTCAATAGTGTTGACAGCACAGGAGGAGGAGCTCCGGAAGGTGGAGGAGAACTGTGACATGGTGCAGAGGGAGAGGGACATGCTACAGCGGGATTACAACACAGTAGTGCAGACAGCCGCAGCAAGAGTGCTGGAGGTACAGGGTCTGTGGGAGTGCCTAGGCACAGTCTGTGGAAGAGGTGGAGAGGCAGCAGGCATTGTCAGAAGGGAGTGCATTATGAATGGAGGGGGAGGCTGGGAGATGCTGGGAGGAGTGACTGGCCAGGGAGGCAGCCTTGCGGCATACAGGGATACTTCATAAGTGTCTTCCCCATTTCTCTGTCTGTTGCTAACAAATTTTTGGGGTAGGCTGGATGTGGGAGCACCGGGTCCTTCTAGACAGGGCCTCTGCCACATTTGCATCAATCCAGGACAGGTTGATGCAGATGTCTGTAGATCATCCATTGAAGTTGGAGCAGGGAGTAGTGAGGATGGGATGTGTCAGGGGACTTCCATTTCCAACCTCTGTGACTGGTTCCAGCACCTCCGCAACTTGTCCAATGCCTCTATGGCTCTTTTCAGAACCACAGAGATCTTCAGAGGACTGCAGAGTTCTTTGTATTACCTCAGCAACCATTGTCCCTAAAGTTAGGAGTAGCTCCAGTCACCTGTACAGTAGTTCCCATGTTTCCACTGCCCACTGATGCACCACACTGAACAGTGGGGATTCTTAGACTTATTCTCTTTGGATTCCCCTCTGCTAGGTGATTAGTTACCAATTTGTATTGTTGTCTACTCCACTAATATACTTTGGATTCCCCTCTGCTAGCTGCATGACTCTGATCTGTTGCTCTGGAGGTTGCCCTTATAGGACAGCTGCTGGTGGGGCATTGGCAGCATAACACGGTGGCACTGGAGTCATAGTGGAAGGTGGCAGCAGATGTGGGGGAGGTGCTGCCAGGGCTGGTAGAGGTTCTTGCAGTGGTCCGTGCACAGATGGAGGTGGATTTGGGAATTGGGGAAGAGGGGAGGGGGGTTCCAGGAGGGTGGGAGTGAGGGGGCAGCTGGACCCTGTTTTCTTGTTATCTTGAGTTCCATCATGCACTGTCTCCATTTTTGTAGTATATTTGTACTTAATACAGTGCTTGGTCAATGCTCCTGGGAGCATGTAGTGAAATTTTAGTTTGTGTGAAGGATGGAATAAGTGGAAACATGCAGGAGTACTGGTGAGAATTGAATCCCTAGTCTATCTAGAGGCAGGGGTTAGGCCCACTAATGCTATCTGTGTTGGCTAGTTCTGGAGTCATTGGGACTGGGCAGGGCTTTGTAGAAGGGGGTCCCAGGGTTTGGTAGGGGTGTTGGAGGTTTTTCTGCAGGGCTCCAGCATGTCTTAGAGTGTTGATGGGTGGCATTGTTTTGGGCTTTCTTCTCAGAGTTCTGGACCAGGGTTGTAGGGGTTGTTCTCAGGTCTGGAGCAGTGTTGAGCATTCTTTGCTGGTTAGGTTGGGGGGAGCAGACTCCCAAACTTTAATTATGCTTGATAGCAGTTTTAGTTTTTCTGTCAACATGGCTGGTGGAGGGGGCAGAGGTCTTTTGGTGGCTTGACCTTGTGCTGACAAGGCTAGTGGAGGGGGTGGAGGTCTCTTTTGACAGTAGTGGGGGTGGCAGAGTGAAGTCCATTCTTGGAGATGGGGCTGGTTGGAGGTGGAAGTCCTTGGTGGCATAGCAGCAGCATTCTAGGGTGGGGTGGTTCTTGTAGTAGACCTGGTGGGGAACTGTTTTACGTGCCAGCTATGCTGTGGGTTGGATTAGTATAGGGGCGGAGGTACTTCCTTAAGGTGTGGGTTGCAATCCCTTGGTTGGTGGTGTCTAGAGGCTGGCATTGGAGACATACTTGGTTTGGGTCTTGCTGCACTCTGGAGTATTGTGTTCTTGTTGAAGGCATAGTGGTTGGGGTTTTGTTGTGCTCTGGAGTGTTGTTGACAAGGTGGCAGGGTTTGAAGTGACCAGTCTCAACAAATTCCTTTGCATCTGGAGTTTGGGTTTGCAGGTTCTAGGCCATCTACATGACATTCCTTTTTGTTTCTGGCCAAAGGTAAGTCCAGAGATGGATAGGAGAGTCTTACATGTTTCTGGCATTCTTTGGAGCTTGGGGTGGTGCTGGGATTGATTGGGAGGGTTATGTTCTGAGCCTGGGGCATGAGTTTGTCCTTCTTGGAGCAGAAGTCTGGAGTCAGCACAGAGGTTGGTTGGTGAGTGATTCTTCCTGGCAGAGGTGCTTCAGGGCAAGGGAGGAGTTCAGAGTTGTCATTCTGTGGGTTGTTCCCTCCTGGGGCTAAGTGGTTCTTCTTGGCAGAGGTGTTTTGGAGTGAGCGGGGTTTAGGGTTGTCATCCCATGGGTTGTTCCTCCTGGAGGTTGGGGCAGGTGGTAGTGTGCAGGTTGAAGGTTGTATTGGGGTTCCAGGGGCTGCTGGCTCATTGGTGGAGTTGTTTTGAGGATTGTATTGGGGGTCCAGCATTGTGTTGGAGGTCCAGCAGTGGTTTTTGTCCCTTCTCAGAGCAGAGCCAGCAAAATGGAGGTGGTGTGAGGGTTGGTGGGGTGTTGACTCGCTGGTGGAGCTCTCTTAGGTTTGGTGGATCAGGGCAGGGTTGGTTTGGGGTGAGCTCAGAGCTTCAGGCAGTGGTTTTTGTCCCTTTCCAGAGTGGAGCCAGCAAAGCAGAGATGGTGTGAGGGTTGGTGGGGTGTTGACTCACTGGTGGAGCTCTCTTGGGTTTGGTGTGGCAGGGCAGAGTTGGTTTGGATGAGCTTGGGGCTTCACTTTCTCTTCTGGAGTAGGAGTCAGCAGTCTGGGGTTAGCGTGGAGGTTGTTTGGTGGGTGGTTTGTCAACAGAGTTGACTTTGGAGGTGGTGTGGAGTGGGGGAAGGGGTCTAGGGCATGTTTTGTCAGTCTGTCATTTCCAGCATGTGAACTAGAGGTCTGGAGTCAATATGGGGGGTGGGGTTGGATCTTGGCTTGTTGGCAGAGTTGTATTGAAAGTGATGCTGGTCAAAGGGGAGGTTCCAAAGTGGGGTTTTCCTCTTTATTCAAATCAGCATGACATGCAGATGTTTAATGGAAATTACCACTGAGTGGCAGAGTTGTTGAATAAGTGGTGGTGGTTCCTGGAGTCATGCTTAGATAAGCTGGGTGGGTTCTAGCTGTTCTCTAAGAGCTTGGGTGGGTCTGGCCATTGCCCAGGTATTCAAGGCCACTTATTTTATGTCAGGGAGTGGTTATCCACAAGTGCTGGAGGGTGGCAGGGGAAGTTGGTTGTACAGAAACATCACTTGAGACTCCAAGGGGGTCATGGCAGGGTAGGGCAATCTTTCATTTATGCTCTGGAGTGGTGCAGAGGTCACTATGAATGGACTGGTGGTAGGTCTTGGCACTGTGGGGCAATCAACAAGGTTTCTAATTAGGGGGAAAGGGTACTGCTTCTTTGGAGGGCATCATTGGTCCCTTAATTGTTGGGGCATAGTTGGAGGAGCTGCTTGTCATTCTCAGCATCTGGGTCAATCTCTAGCAAATGTGGTTTGGCCACCCAGGGCATTGTTGATCTCAGGGGAAACTACTTTGAGAGTCTGGAGTATATTCTTTTGCTGGGAAATTGATTTTGCCAGAGGGGTGGAGTAGGGTGGTGGTGGGGCTGTAACTCCAGAGGCATGTAGTGTTGTTGCTCAGGGTTGATCTTTGGCAGGTGTGGTTGGGTTGCAGAGTACCTTGGGGGGACTATGTTAAGTGTCTGGAGTTTGTCCTTTCACTGGGTGATTGGGGTTGAGGAGGACAGTGGAGGGGTGGTGACTTCCCAGGGCAGAGGTCAGGGCATGTGACGTCCTTGCTTGTCATGGGTGGGGGCAGCATTTCCTCAAATGTCAAGTTGTTGTTAGGTGGGGGCAGCATTTTCTTCAATGTCAATTTGTTGTTGGGTGAGTGGCAGCAGCATCTTCTCAATGTTGGTTCAAAGCAGATGGTGATGAGGGGTACTACTTGCTTCTTGGGGAATGTATCAGCAGGCTTAGGACACTCTAGAGAGACTACTTTGTATAGAGTTTGTCTCTGAGTGCTCTAGCAGTGTGGTCCTTGTTTGATAGATGTCTTCTTGTGCAAGAGTGGAGTGATTCAGAATTGGTAGTCAATAATTTGTCCTTGCAAAGTGTGTGCTATAGGGACATCATCAATGGGTTGGTGTCATGGGTCTCCTCAATGGATGTCAGAGTCAAAATGGGGGTTCTAGAGTTGTGTTGCCAGGGTCTGAATTTGTGTGGGGGGGTTTGGAGCGGCTTGGAGTGCTGGGTAAAGGCGCCTTGAGCCTTGTGTGGGGTTGTCAGAGCTGTCAGGATTTTCAATTTGCTTGAGGGAAACCTCCAAGGGCTTTTGAGAGTATTTTCTTTGCTGTTGGGGCTTTGGGACTTGAGGTGGTTGTATGTGTGATCCAGTCTCAAAGGTGATGGCAGAACTTCTTCCTTCCTTTGGAGAACATGTCAGCAAGTCCAGAGTACTCTGGGGAACTACTTCATATAAAATTCTCTTTTTCCTATAGTTTGTTCTGGCAGGATGACTTCTGTGCTGAAGGGTTCTTTTGCTAGAGGTGGCATAGTCTGGTGGTTAAAGAGCAGAGGTCTTGTCTGGTGGTGGGCATGCAGAGAGGGGTGGCATCAAGCATTTCAATGTTGGAGGTTCTGGATTGAGTGGGAGGAGGTGTTGAAGTAGTGGTGGAGGGGTCCAGAGTTATTCTGCATTGCAGGTCAGGGTGCTGTGGTTCTCCATGTTGACTTCAGAGGTTGTTGGAGTGCCTTCAGGGTGTGCTTCAAGGAGGCATGGCAGAGGTGTGTATTGCTTCCTTTTTTGACCTCCTTAAGGCTTGGGAGTTCTTTTTACTTGCTCCAGAGTTGCTGGAATTGGGTTGGAGGCATCAGAGCCCCTTTAAATGTTGGGCAGGGTTGATGGCCAGTTCAACCAGGGGGTTCTAGCTAATTCTGGAGGTGGGTCCTGGATTTGGGGGCATAGCATTTATCTTGTAATCTTGAGTTATTGTTGGATGGGGGTGGGACTGCTGGTTTAGGCTTGGTTCCAATGATGGTGGAGCTAGCTTTGGAGGGTTGACCTTCTTGGGGTTGGGTGTGGGTGAGGTGTGGGGGTCAGATGCTTTACTGGCAAAGTGGTGGAGTTTTGTTTCTTTGTTGTGAGTGGAGGGGTTGCCATCAGAAACTTGCTGGGTCAGTTACTGGTGTTGTATGGATTTTGACAGAGCTGTGGGGTAGGGCCAGTGGGTCCAAAGGTGGGGTTTAGGAGAGTGGGGTCTTGAGGAGGCCTTGTTGTTGTTTGGTGGGGATGGCAACTTGTTCTTTGTGCAGCAAGCAACTACCTTTGGTGGGGGTTGTTATTGTTGTCAGACTGGTGTGGAGGTGGTGCTGGAGGAGTTGTCAAGCAATAGATTGATTTATTGCTGGTGTGGGTTGGGTGTTGTAGTCAACCTTTGGTAGGAGATGGAGCTGGCAGAGAAGGTGGGGGAAGCATAGGAGGTGTTGGTGAGGGGGGTGCAGGGTTGGGTTTGAGCAGAGAGGGTGTCTGTGGAGAGAGCTGTTGTATGGGTGTGACCAGAGTGGAGGGGACATTTTGGTGTCAGATCAGCAATTCAATGTGCCTTGGCAGATTGACAAGGCCAAACAAATCATGGTGGTTTCCAGGCATGGGCCAACCATAGACATCAAGGGTTCCAACAAAAGTGTGTGTGGAGCTAATTGCAGACATTACAAACAGAGTAAGGGAGAGTCTTAATATTATGTCAGGTTCTACTGACCACGGGGGCTCAGCTACACTGGGCAAATCCTTACTAGGCAGACGTGATTCCTTGCACTGATAACTGGGCACTCAGAGAGGTAGTAAGCATGGGGGACTTGTGAGGACAAGTATTGGGGAGCAATCTGAGCAAGTCTGGAGTGGTCCAGAGGAGTTTAAAATGAGTTGCAGGGAAAGGGGCAAGCTTGGCAGGGCATCAGGTACAAGTTTATAAGCAAGTATTGTAGGTGTGGAATAAGTGGAGGCTACACAAGTGATGGGAGTAGAGCCAGAGTTTGATGGGAGATCAACAGAAGTTGATGGAGTTTGGGGCTGAGCAAATAGCAAGGTCTGGAGTTGGTTTAAGGAATGTTTGAGGTTTGTAATTGTAAGCACAGAGTTTGTAAAGGTGTTAAAGGTTGAAAAGATTTGAGCACAATAAAGGAAACAGATTAGATGAGGCAGGATGGAGCTGAACAGAACAAGGCAGAGCCAAGACAAGATTGAGATAAGAACAAAAATAGATTCAGATAGAGATACAAAGCAATAATGAGAACAATAACAGAAATGGACACAAGACAGGACTGGGAAACTGAAATAGGACCAGGAGACTGAGAGTAAGGAAAATATAACATAGAACACAAAACATGAGAGAGAAACAATCAAAAACAGGTAATGTTAAGCAACATCAAGACTAGAGTACAAGGAGCTACTCTATGACTTTCAGGGAGTGGGCCACATTAATATCTTGATGGGATCAGCTGAGAGTGCAGGCTGTCCCAAGGTTGTTGTGATACTGCAAAGTAGGTTGGGTGAATTAGGGTGATGGGCTGGTGACATATGATGGAGTCAGGAATGGTGGGGGAGGGTTCCAGGGGTTTGGCAGAGCCAGGGAAAGCATTGGAGGCTGCAGAGAAGGCATTGGAGTTGCTCAGGGGGCCGTTGGAGTTTGCTGGATTAGCATCAGAGTTAGCCAGAGTGGGTGTGGAGGGTAGACAATGGTTGGGGGAGTTTGACAGTGCATCAGGGAGGACTCTAGGGGAGCAGGCAGGTTGGGGGCAATGTGTGGGGGTCCAGGGAGCAGGTTGTGACAGTTGCCCTCTTCATCCTTGCTCTCCACCACCTCCTTGCTCTTCTCTTGTTGCTTGCCCTTAGTGACCTTGCTGCCTCCAACTGTTGACTCATCCTGCAATCTCAGCAGATTCAAGCTTGAATGCTTGATCTGAATTGGTTCACCTCTCTTTGCTAACTCCCTCTGCCTCTCCACAAATGCCTATGCCTGCCAAACAGAGGCTGCCTTTGCTGTGATCCTCATGGCAAATTTGCTGCCAGTGCTCCTCAAAGACTTACTACTGTAAGAGCACCCCTTCCTTGTACTATTACAGCAATAGCAGGGCTGGGCCCCAGTTTGGTACCAGCAGCCTCTGGGTCATTCTCAGCCCAGCAATTGTTGCACTAAGGAAAAGTTGTTAGCAAAGGGTATAGCAAAAGGTGCTAGAAGACTTCCTGCTCCTTGCTCTTGCCTAAATGCTTGTTGCTTCTTACTGCTCCTTGGTCTTGCCTAAATGCTAGCAACACAGTTGACTTCCCCATTGCTTTCTCCAGCACAACTCCTGCTCCTATTTCTGTGTCCAATACTGTTGATGCCTTTTGCCAGCAAAGAAGTGCCATCAAATGCTTGTCACTAAAGCTATCTTCAACAAGTTCCTGTGGTAATGTTAGCAAAGATTGCCAAGAGTTAGCAAAAACAAACAAAGACTTACTTCAAATTGCTCTTCCTGCTCCTCCTCCCTAGCCTTGCCCTTCCCCTTGTCCTTGCTCTCCAAGGTTGTTGCCAACCCCTTTAGCAATGCTGCCAGCCACATCCTTGGGAGTCAAGGGCCCAGCAACCCCAATGTCCCCTTGATTCATGCTAACAACACCTCCACAGCCCTTGCTCCACTCTGCCCCAGTCATCACCTCCAACTCTTATGGTGGGTGCTGGAAGAAGAATTGGTCATCCAGAGATAAGTCCTCAAAAAGCTAACATTACTTTGGCAGTGTTGCTAGTGCTAGCAACTGCTGGAGTACTTACCATCATTCCTGCCAACAAATATTCCATCAAAAACTCCAACAAAGGGTCAACAGGAGCCTAGCAAAACTGTAAAAATGTTGCTAAAGGAGTAAACAAACAACTTACAAAGTGTACATCAAACTGGAAAATTCCAGTCTTTCCCTTTGTACTCCTTGTAGAGCTGGCAACACTCCTTCTCAACCATTGCCAACTCATGCCACTCAACACCACTCCCTGTGGTTTTGAACCATTGCAGCCAAGTCTGGAAGGAACATGGTGGTCACTGCTAAATGGGGATCTTTTGCCAAGGACACATGGGCCACAGAGAGCAATTGGTCAACCCAATCAAGGAGAGCATGGGCCATGGTGACCTTCTTGAGCTGTGAGGTGAGATCAGAAGACATAGCAATAAGATTGAGAATAGAGGAGATAAGGATAAAAGAAGGGAGTGTTGATGAAGTCCAAGTGGAATTGCTAGTTGCTGTCATTCTCACCACTCTAGGTGCATGGACCAAGCAAGCAATCACAAGACCTTGGGTTGACTGAGGACAGTCATGATTTCATCCTAGGGAAGGATGATAAGACACACTTGTTGCTGAGCACCATTTTTGGCATTTCTGACTGGACAGAGCTGATTATTTTGACATGGCACAAGTCACAACACTCAGCATGTGAGGCCTAGCCCCAAGGTCTGGATCAATGTAGCCTTTGAATGGGATTTTAGCAGCCATGAGACTGATCAATGACAAGCAATATCACATGGAGTCTGGACTTTGGGTCTACAATGACAAGACCAACACCTTTCTTAGCAGCAATTGCTAGTGACTTTCTTTGCAACAACACAGCTTTCTCAACAAAAATAGACATATTGACAGTCATGTGATTTCTTACTTATCATTTTTCTTGTCAAGCCTACAAACATACTTGAATGGCATTTACACTCCAGGTATTAACATTGGACATGCTCTCTTCTTGTAATTTATTGCCTTTACGCATCATATTGACTATGCTTATATTTTTACTTGGTTACAGATTGACACTTTGTATATATCATAAACACTTTGGCAGATGCTGTTGCTAGTGGCAACTATGATTTCCTTTTCTTATACTATACTTACAACAGTATAAATACTGCCTGTACATAGACACCAGACCATTGTACAACCATTGTACAACTATCAAACTACCTTCAAATAAACAGAGCCCAGTTGCCTCTCTCTCTCTAAGCTTACCAGCTTGAGATTTTACTAACACTGTAGGATCACTTGCCTCATCTTGGAACACCTTTGCCAGCACCAGCTCTACCTCAAAACTGGAAAAGTGTGAGTTTGAACAGACCCAGATCGAGTATCTCAGCCTGATCATCTTGCACAGAGCCATGGAGATAGACCTGGTGAAGGTAGCAGGTGTGGTGGAGTGGCTGGAGCCCAAGAACAAAAAGGAGGTGCAGGTGTTCTTGGTTTTGCAAACTTCTACTGCAGATTCATCCAGGACTTCTTGCACCATGCCTGTCTGCTATTTGACCTCACTAGAAAGGATGTTATGTGGACTTGGGGACCTCCAGGCACTCTCAAGTCCGCCTTGACCTCCAGACCTGTCCTCCTCTTCCCAGATGACAACTCTCCCTTACAAGTGAAAGCCAACAGCTCTGACTTTGCCACTGGGGTGGTGCTCTTGCAGCAATCTCTGGTGTTAGGTTCTGCTGACTATGGGGGCTCAGCTACACTAGGCAAGTCCTTACTAGGCAGACACAATGTCCTGCACTTATAACCTAGTGCTCCAGGGCTGGTGTGGACTAGAGAGACTTGTGAGGGGAAGCTAAGGAAAGCAGTCCAAGCAAGTCTGGAGTGGTCTGGGAAAGTCTAAGACCAAGTATATTAGACATTGGGCTTGAGCGGGTGTTAGAAACAAGTTTATAAGCATGCAAATAGATTGTGGGGTAAGCAGAGGCTTTGCAAATGATGGGAGTGGAGCTGGAGTTTGATGAGGGAGCAATCAAGACTTGAAGAGTTCCAGGGCTGAGTGACAGGCGAGGTCCAGAGTTGTTGTAAGAATGTTTGGAGGTCATAGCACATGTGCTGAGTTTGTACTGATGCCAGAGATAGAAAGGACTTAGAGAGAGACAAAGGAAATAGAGACAATCAAGATGAGATGGAGGTGAAATAAGATGCAACTGAGAAAAGAGATAGATTTGAGGCTAAAAACAGAAACAGAGACAGAGAGAAACACAAGACACAAGTAACCAGTTAATGTGATATCAAGACTGGAGTATGAGGTGCTACTCTATGGATTATATACTGACTACTGGAGAGCTCCAGGGGGCAGTGGGTGTGGCAGTAGGGCTTGACAGAGTCATGCAGAGTTGACAGGTGTTGGTTGCAATCATAGGCAGGCTGCGGCAATACTCTGATGGGATCAGTTGAGAAGATGGGTTGTCCCAAGGTTGTTGTGGTACTCCAGAGTATGTTGGGCAAACCAGAGTGATGAGCTGGTGACATACAATGGGGTCAGAAATGGTGAGGGAGGGTTCCAGGGGCTCAGGAGAGTCAGAGGAAGTGTTGATGGCTGTAGAGAAGGTGTCAGAGTTGGCCAGGGGGCTGTCAGGGTTTGCCAGAGCAGCATCAGAGTTATCTGAGGTGGCCATGGAGGGTGTTTGATGGTTGGGGGTTTTAACAATGTTGGGAGTCCAGAGAGCAGGTCATGACATTACCCCCTCTTCAGTGTCAAGACCCTTGAGACACAGGGCACAGTTCAGGGATTGGCAGGGCATGGGAATTGAAGTTGAGTAATATTGATCAAACTGTAGCAAGCAGCAGCAGCATGGGGAACAAAGTCAAAGTATGGCCACCATTTATCAGGTGGTTCTTCTCAAGTCATTTAAAAGGGTCAGACATACCCTGAAGTCCCCCAACTCTTTGGGATGTTGTCCTCTGCTTACTCTCCAGCATCATCAGTGTTGTCCACCTCACCATCTGCATCTCCTGCTACCTCTTCCTTAGGAGAGTTCAATTCTCATCATGGCTGCAGGCCGGTGGAGGCTATGTACCATAGCTATGAGTGCAGGCCCACTTTTCTGTACTCCAGAGTTACTGATTTAGTTCAACAGAATTGTCTGCAGCTGTGGCCAGTCCACCAGGGGTCCTGTCCTAAGGCAGAGTTTCAGCAGGGTCAGTTTTAGTGTTGGTGGGGTGGTCTTTGAAGCCCAATTTTGATCCAGGAGAGATCTAGGCTGTTCTGGAGGCATTGCAGGTTCCCTAGGTGGAGGTAATCCCAGAGAAGTTTGCTGGGGCAGTGGGGCAAGTGCAGGGTCCTCTAACCCTGGAGTGGTGTCAGGTGGAGGGTCCGGTGAGCATTCAGTGTTGTTGTGCCAAGTTTTGAGCTGATTTGATTTCACAGTGTGCTCTTTGTGCTTGCTGCAGAGACCACTGCAGTTTTGAGGAGCCAGCACTGGGGTCTCAGCGGAACACTTTGGTGTGCGTCCCCTGTTGCTCAAGGCATAAGAGGTGCCCAATTTTGTTGAGTTGGTGAGTGGCTTGTGTATTGGAGGAACAGGGATGGGATGTGAAGTGGGTGGACATGCAGTTACTTGAGGGGTGCAAGGTGAGGGTGTTGGGTCAGGAGTCTGGAGTGGAGGGTGGAGCAAGTGCAGGGCAGCCTGTGATGAAGGTGGGACTCCTGTGGAGTGGGCAGAGGGAGGGGGCTTTAGCAGCACAAGACAAGGAGAAACAAAGAGCATACCCCTCATCAGAAGTGAGGCCCAGCAAGTAGCCACAAGAAGAGGAGTCAATGGTGAGTCCTCTGGGGCCACATGTGTACTCCCCTGTATTGGGGGTTCTGGTGAGGGGTTCTGGTGGAGATTCTGGTCCATTCTCAGTAGTCCTCAAGACATTCTGGCAGTGGCAAGCAGAGGTGTTGTCCCAACTGTTAGCATTGCATGAGGAGGAGGTTTGGGGGATTGAGGGAGATTGTGATATGGTCCAGCAGTAGCATGATGAGGCAAGGAGGGACTGGGATATAGCATGGCAGGAGTTGGGGGAGGCCATGCAGATGATTACAGAGGGTTCTCTAGAGGTGCAGGGGTTGCAGAAGCATCTAGGGCAGTTGGAGGTGCAGGTGGAGCAGCGGGCAGAGGTCCAATGAGGAGCTGCAGAGGCAACGGCGGCCCAGGCGGAGGCAGGGAGGCAGCATGAGGAGTGGCTGGCCAATGAAGTGGCTTCAGAGTGGAGGAGAGTGATGTGTAAGTTCCTTCACTTCTCACTCCTTTCATCCCACTGACACTGGACCATTCAGACTGGGTCCAACAGCACTGTGTCCTTCTTGATGGTGCATTGGCTGCCCATGCCTCAATGCAGGACAGATTGGTGCAGATGCCTAGGGAGCTCCTGTTAGAGTTGGAGCAGAGGTTCAGGCAGATGGAGTGGCTGTTGGCAGGGCATTGGTGGAGGAGTGCAGCAGACCCTGGAGCATGGTGAGAGGTGGCAACTGACATGGGGGAGCCATTGCCGGGGCAGCCAGATGTCATTGCCATCATGGTCACACAGATGGAGGTGGATCTGGTTGGGAGTAGGGTGCAGAGGATCCTAGAGGAGGAGGGGGAATGAGGAAGTTTTGGATCTTGTTTTCTTGTTGCTCCATGCCTATCCTGGTTCTATAATTGTACTTCTAGTCTGTCCATACCGAATATTTTGCATTTCTGCTGAGTGTGAGAAGTTTCAGATAGAGTGAGGGAGAGAGTGAGTGAAAACATGTAAGGGATTACTTGTGGGAGTTGAATCCCTGATGAATCTAGAGGTGGGGGTTATGCCCACTGATGCCATCTGTGTTTACTAGTCTCGGGAGTCCCAGGGCTTGGTGGAGTGTTGTTGATAGAAGTCCAGGAGTTTGTTGGGGGCTTTGTCAAGGTTTTTTTAGGGCTCTCAGGTGTTGTCCTCAGGCCCATAGCCCTTCCAATGGACCAAGTACTGGAGTCAGCTGCAGACCAGGCAGGAGTTAAGAATTTGGTCAACCTTGTAGTGATATTTGTCCTTGACTTCAATGGGGGGCAGTTGACTGGGGCTTTGCCCAGAGAAGTGGTCCAGAGCATGTTTTTTGAGGAGGTGCATGTGGAACACATTGGTGGAGCCCCTTCAGGCCCACAGGTACATCAAGCTTGTAGGCATGCATCAAGACCTTCTGGAGGATCTTGAAGGGACCAAGACATTTGTGGTCCAGCTTGATGGAGGACCTCTGGGTCTTGAGGTTTTGTCAATCAAGCCAGTCCAAGGTGCTGGGGGGCCAGTTGGAGGTAGGATTTTGTTGGGCATTGGCATGTATGGAGTAGGCTTAATTGGCAGTGTCAATTTTGTTCCGGAGGAATTGGTGAAGGGATTGGAGGTCTTTGGCAACTTCATGGGCAACATGGGAAGGGATATCTTTCAGGGATAGTGTGAGTCAGGGGTTGTAGCCCTTGTTGGTGTAGAAGGGAGAAACTCTGGTGGTGGAGCGAGGTGTGTTGTTGTAAGTAAACTTGGCAAGGAGAAGTTCTGTGTGCCAGTTGTTCTGTAAATAGTTGATGTAGAGGCAGAGATACTGTTCCAATGTCTGGTTTACTTGTTCTATTTGTCTGTCAGTCTCCAGGTGATAGGTGGTGGAGAGGTTGGTTTTTATTTTGAGCACCTTGCAGAGCAATTGCCAGAAATGGGAGACAAAGAGAGGTCCACAGTCAGAGATGATGTCATCCAGGAGTCTGTGCTTGAGAGGAATAGTTTGGCAAATTCTGGAGTGTTGTCAGTGGTGTGACATGGGATGAAGAGGGCTTGCTTGGTGAGGTGGCAGACAAGGAGGAGGATTGCATCAAAACCTTCAGAGTCAGGGAGTTCAACAATATAATCCATTGAGATTGAGGACCAGAGGCACTGACCAACGGGGAGGGGTTTCAATAATCTGTGAGGGTGGTGGCAGGGTACCTTGGCTCAGAGACAAGGTTTCCAAGCCCTTATGTATTGTGTGACATCCTTCTTCATCCCTGGCCAAAAGTAAGTCTGGGAGATGAGCTGAAGGGTCTTACAAATTCTGTGGTGCCCACAGAGTTTGTAGTTGTAGTGTGGCTGGAGTATGTCAAGGCAAATGGACTTGTGGTCCAGAGCTTAGATTCGTCCATTCCTGTGGTCTGGAGACAGCGTGAAGGGGTTTTTGGCATTCTACTCATTAGCAGAGTTGTTGCGGGGGTTGTGCTGGGTGAAGAAGGAGTCCAGGAGTGAGTTTCTGATTTGATGGAGGATTCCTTCTTCATTTAAAATCAGCATGGCATGTAGATGTTCAGGGTGGATTACTACTCAATGGTTGAATATGTTCTGCTCAGCTTCGAATGACTTCTTTGGATACATGTCAGAACTCTGAGTGAGTGCATTGAGCTTTGCGCTGAGTTGTCTGGAGTGGTAGTGGATGGTAAAGTCATACTCATAGAGGATTTTGAACCATTGAGCTTGGCAGCGACTGAGTTGCTTGGTGGTCATGAAGTATTGCAGATTGTTGTAGTCAGAGTAGACTTGAATGTGGTGCAGGGATCCCTCGAGGTAGGCCCACCACTGTTGGAAAGCTTCAACAATTGCAAGGAGTTATTTGTTGTAGACATTGTAGTTGAGCTTTGCATGGATCATCAAATGAGTGTAGAAGGCAATGGGGCAGAGGTCCTTGCCTCTGTAGTCTGATTGGGAGAGTATTCTGGCAATGGCATAGTTGGAGGCATTGCATTCAAGCATGATTGGTAGGTAGGGGTCAAAATGGCAGAGGACTGGAGTGGAGGTGAAGGCCTTCTTGAGGAGGAGGAATGCACTTTGGCACTTGCTGTCCCAATTCCAAGGAGTGTCCTTCTGTATGAGTCAATTGAGGGTTTTGATGATTCCAGAGTAGTTGTCAATGAATCAGCGATAAAAGTTAGCAAACCCCAGAAGTGACTGTACCTCCTTGATGTTTCATGGTGGGGGCCAGTTGAGTATGGCTTTGACCTTGGCAGGGTCCATGCATACACCATTGAGAGTGATGATGACTCTGAGGTATTTGACTTCTGTCATATCTGTCATATGGAAGGAGCATTTCTTGGGTTTGGCATGGAGGTGGTACTCCTGGAGTCATTCTAGAATGTGGTGGACATGCTCTGGATGCTCCTCTAGTGAGTTTGAGTAGATCAATATGTCATCCAGGTACACAATAACAAAGACGTTGTTCATGTTGTGGAAGATACATGAAGTACTGAAAAGTAGCAGGGGAGTTATTCATTCCAAAGGGCATTACTAGGTACTCAAAGAGGCCATAGTGGGTGCAAAAGGCAGACTTCCATTCATGTCCAGGAGCAATCCAGATGTTGTTGTAGCCAGAGCAGAGGTCTATCTTTGTGTAGATCTTGGCACTGCAGAGACAGTCAACAAGATCTCTGATCAAAAGGAGAGGATACCAGTTCTTTTTGGTGACTTTGTTGAGTCCCTGGTAATCTACACAGAATCTGAGTGACCTGTCCTTCTTCTTGGTGAATAAGACTGGAGTGCTGGTGGCAGAGATCGATGGATGTATGAAGCCTTTGCCAAGCATGTTGTTGAGGTAATCCTTTATGGTCTGGAGCTCAATCTTGGACATGTTGTAGATTTTGCCAAGTGGGGGTGAGGCACCTCCTTTGAGGTCAATCTTGTGATTGTAGGAGCAATGCAGAGGAAGTTCTTTGGCACTCCCTTCAGAGAACACATCAGCAAATTCATGATATTCTGGGGGAACTGCTTCATATAGGATCTGCTCCTCTGTTTTGCACTCTGGTGGGGTAGTTTCTGCACAAAGGTGCTCCTCCAATAGGGCTGGCATGATTTGTAGCTGGAAGGTGGGGGTGCCATCTTGTAAGATGCATGCAAAGGGGATGGCACTGATGATTTTGATATCAAGGTTTCCAAAGTTGACAGGGGTGGGCAACAGGGTGGTAGTGGCTGAGTCCGGAGTGGTGGTGGAGTTGTTTGGAGAGGTTGAGTGTCATTGGTTGGGGTACCACGGGCCTTTGTATCAATTCCAGAGTATGTTGGGGGGCAGCTGTCATGATTTGATCAAAGGTGACAGAGGTGGGAGTGTCTTCACTTTCTAGGTTGCCATCAAAAGTTGGGGGGCTTTGGGTTGCTCTAGAGGTGCTGGCACCAGAGTCAGGGACATTGGAATCTGAGATGGACTAGAAGTGGAGGAGGATGGCAACCACTAGACTTGCTTCAGGGCCAGGAAATTGCATGGTGAGGTTCTTTCAGTCGATGTTGGTGTTGACATCTTGCAGCCACAGAAGTTCAAGCATAATTGGAGTTGATGGGGGAGTTGGGTGACAAGAGACTGGGCCTGAAACTCTAGGTCATTGTTGAGGGCAAGGGTGTTGTCATGGTATTGTTGTGGTGGGGCTTCTATCAAAGAGTTGGAGCTCGAGGGGTTTGTTGAGGTCACTGTGTCAGAAGTCAAGTTGGCTGCTGATGAAGGTGCTGGAGGCGCCACTGTTGACAAGGGCAGGGAGAACCTTGAATGAGCCATCAAGTCAGACATTGATGACAAACAACCATGCAGACCTTGAGTGGAGCTGCAGGGGAGTCCAGGGTTGGTTGGTTGTGGTCTTGGAGATCTTGGAGGGGGGTGAGACATCAAAGAGTACTAGTTCAGAGTTGGTCAGGTTCTCCTGGTCAAGGCAAAGAGTGAGGCTGGGCCAGTCAATGCAGGGATTGGTGGAGCAAAGCCATGAGAAGCCTAAGATGATGAGGGTGGAGGGGTGTAGTTTTGTGACAAGTAATCAGAGTTCTTGCTGTCATCCATTGGCAAAGATCATGGTTGTCTCCAGGCAGTGTGTGATATCTCTGGCAGAGGTGGGGTTACTGTCAAAGAGCTTGAGGAGAATTGGAGTGGGGAGGTGTTGGAGGTGTTGGGGAGTGAGCACCGCCAGGGATTCATTGATGAAGTTATCCATGACACAGCTGTTGGCCAGTGTGGGGACAGAGTTGTTGGAGAAGGGGAGGGTGGTGCAGAGGAGGAGGGTGGTGGAAGAGTGGGAGGGGAGGTATCCTGGGAGGTTGTCTGAGGCAAATACTGTTGCATGGAGAAGTGTGGCTGAGGCAGAGAAGATGTAGAGGTCTGGTCTGTGGTCTAGTGCATCTTCAAGACCTGAACTGCTGACTTGTTTTCTGTAAACTGGTAGTCACAGTCTTCTCTGTCAATAGTCCACATGGCACATCCCATCACCTGGCATTTAGGACAACTACTGATAAAGTGTCCTTGCTCACCACATAGGATGCATGTGCCCTCCTTCCATCACTTCTCCTGAGTTTTCTCCAGTATATCAATCCATGGCCTATTCCAAATCTTGTTAGTTTCATTGAGGTCATCAAGGTTGGCATCCAGGGGTTCCAGAGCCTCATGGAGGTTGGCAGCATTGAGTTGGGCAGGTGGGCACTGTCCTGGGGGTCAATTGGTGCTGGAAGGTCCTTGGCCTGGAGGGAAATAGAGTGCGGAGTTGGCAGGGTTGACAGGGATCAAGGGTTGATTGCTGTTAGTTGCCCTGGCCTGCCAGTTAGTGTTGCTAGAGATGTTCCACAGGTAATGCTAGTTGATCTGGGTAACAAGTGCCTTGTATCCATCGTATATGGTTTGCTTGAGTGTGAGATGGAGGACCTCCTTGATCCACTGAGGCAGGGCATGATGGAGGGTGAATCGGAGAGTGTTATAATCCCACCCAGTTTTGTAGGCTTTCCATTCAAATCATACAATGAAGGTTGTGAAGCATTTGTTGTTGCATATTTGGAGGTTGAAGAGGTTCTCCTCCACTTCCACTACAGTATCAAAGACACCAAACTTACTGGAGAATTCCTGGGTGAAAGCAAGCCAGTTGGAGAGTACAGAGTTGTTGGAGTTGAACTGGAGTAGCGCCATATCATGGTTGAAGGCAATACCCCACAAGTATGACACAGCAAAGGCTACTTGTGAGCTCTCAAGCTGGAAGGTAATGGGCTTAGCTTGGAACATAGTTAGACACTGGGTTAGAAAGATATGCCACTTTCAGGGGTTGCAGCCAGTAAAAGGTTTGGCTTTTTAATGTTGGGTTTTCCTTTCCGAGCCAGTGCGTTGTGAGTATTGGCCTGGATGTTTTGAGTTTGGGGCGGGGGTCTGGTGTTGTAGTAGTAATAATAATTGTTTCCATTTCTGCACTGAGGGAGGATTGTCCATTGCCAGGCCCCATCCTCCAGGTGGTCCACCATTGGGAGGCCTGCCGCTGGGGGGTTGGCCTGCATTGCCTGGAGGAGGCCCTGAGGCCCACCAAGGGGGAGGGGGTTCTCCAGGGGTAGGGAGTCCAAAGTAATTAGCATTGGCAGGAGGGTTGGGCAAAGTTTGTAGGCATGGGAATAGATTGTGGGGTAAGCATAGGCTTTGCAAATGATGGGAGTGGAGCCAGAGTTTGATGAGGTAGCAATCAAGACTTGATGAGTTCCAGGGCCAAGCAATGGGCAAGGTCTGGAGTTGGCAAGGGAGGAGCTGTTGGCAGCAAGAGCAAGGTTCTCTGTTGCTAAGAGGTCACTGGTGGCACTGGCAGGGTATTGAGGCAACTTCCAGGCATCCTTGGCCTGGCAGCAGGAGAACAATATTGGCAAGGAGGACTGGGAGGAAGGGGAGATGGAGGAGCTTCCTAGCAACAAGCTAAGGGCACCCACAGTTGGTACTACACAAAGTTGTAATCAAGTTGGCAAGCCTGTTGCTAAGTCATTGTCAATAATGAGCAAGAAAGACAGATCATGTTCCTCATGCATGCAACTAATGTGAGCTCAAAGTGATTGGTCATAATCACTTTTGCAATTGTCCAACTGTAGCTGCAACTCAGCTGCTGTTTGTGCTGAGAGATCCTGGTGTTGCAATTGAAGTCACTCCTCAAGTTCCTGCTGATGACCTTGCTCACTTTCTCTAGATTCCTATTGTTCCCAGAGTCAATGTCAACTATCAATCATGATTTGAATTTATGCAGACTCACCCTAGCTCAAATTTCCTCTAGCTCTTGAATCCTGGTCTCTAAATCACCCTGAGCCCTAGCAGACTCTGCAATTTGCTGCTGGTATTCTTCTTGCAAGTGATGCACTTCAAATTGATGCACTTCCTCATGGCTGCTCTCGAGAGCCTGCAACTGCTGTTGAAAGGTTGCCTCCAACTCCATTGTTATGTTTTGATGCTCCTGTTGGAGCCATTCCTGGAGTTCCCATTGATGGCTCTCCTCACATTTGTCAAGTGTCTGTTGCAAGCGCTGCCCATGACTGCGAGTGTGATCCATATCTTCAGGGATTTGGCACCTGGAGTCTTGCTCAGAATTTCTAGCATCCACAGCGGCCTGAAGTTGAGAGGACATTTCATCATATACTCCTCTTGCTACCCAGGCAGTCGCAACTTGCTTGTGTTGCATCTACAAAGGACTGTTAAATAGGAACCCTGGAAATATAAGAATATACTGACCTGGCATAACTGAACAGTCAGTATGTCGACTCTGGCTCGCTCTTCATTGAGTTGGGTTGAAAGCTAAGCGATGTGAGTAGATTTCAATAGAGATGACTAATAATCTGCTTACTTGGCTGTTCTGTAGACGTAGTCCTGGATCTTGAATGACTCTAACTTTGGTGTGATGATGGTAAATCTGGTGCAGGGAAAGCAATTGTTATCAAGTAGAATGTATGTCAATAATGCATAGATACTTACTCCATCTGCATCTACCTCAATGTGTGAATGTGAGCCACTAGAGCAACTGTCACAGCATTTCCAAGTCAAAGAGGCCTGGGAGTTGAGTTTCACACCATTAGATAGAGAAGAAAAGACAAATTCTTACTCCAGAGTCAGATGTTCCTAGACCATCTAACTGTTCCATGGCTAGACTGTCCTCAATGCTGTCCATATCACTAGTATCCTATTGATTGTAGGTTCACTTGATCCAGTAGCAAATGAAGACACTCACTCTCTGCACAATTGTTGCATCTGTAAACGAAGCTTCACCACCAGAAGTTTGCAATGGGAGATAGAGAGGCTGCACAAGAGCAATAGTTCCATCAGAGTCCTCTACTTCTTCAATCATTGTTAAAGTGTTGGTACTGCCAAAATGACTGTCAGATGAGCTGGTAAGAGCAGGATCCTGAGATGCCAGATCCTGCGAGTTGCCAGAAGGATTGTTAGAGGATTGGGTATATTTGAGAAGGGGTGGTCTTCCAAAAACAAAGTGAAAAAGCATTGAGAGTGTAGTTGTTCACATAGAGTCTGGAGAGATGAAGAGTGATACAACAATTTTTTGGGTAGATTTTTGACATTGCCATTTTAAACAGTGCCCTGGACAATGATGAAAGGTTCAGTTGTGCCTGAGAGTCGATGTAAAGTACAAGGTACTCACCAGTAGATCTCTTTGAATGCTGCAAAGATTGTTATGCATATGGTAAGAAAAATTGTGCTCATTGTGTGACCGGTTCTCTGCCTTGTGTTTTCAACTGTTTACCCTGAGCACCTTGTTTTTCATCGCACATTGCTGGATGGCTCCCTGCCCTGAGCGCCTTTTTTTTTATTGCACATTGCTGGGCAATCATACTAGATGCCTTGTTTGCTGTTCATTTAATTTCCAATGCTTTGTACTCTGCTTGACAACTCTGCTGATCATCTCCTTTTGCTCACCTAGTATCAAGCTTTCTTCATACCTCACATTTGGTTAACTATGCCCCGCAAGCTCAAACTCATGAGATCTAGTGACATACAGCCTCCTCAATGAAGAGAACATGCTGAATTATATTTTACAGTACTTAGTCGATTCAGAACTGAGCAGACACAATCTCCATCTCTGAACCACTCAGGCCAAACCTTCTTTGAGCATGATAACCTTACGAGTACTGTGGTGAGACCTGATGTATTACTTGATATGTTCTCTTACAATATTAATTTACAAGTGAAGTTACAGACTGACTTAGCCAAAGTTATTGAGGAAAAGAATGGTATTGATGCAACACTGCATACTTTATAAGTGGTGGGCTCTTTTTAAAACAAATTGATTGGAGTTATCCACTTATCATCTCTTGATTTCTTTCTCTCAGTCGCATACAAATGTGCAAAGGCAATTAGAGGAGCTGAGAGAGGCGACGTCTGCAGAGATTGAGAGACTTCAAGCAGTATGGATCAAAATCATAACCTCTTGACTTGTGCTAATTCACCTTTTAAAGGAACTATCACAAACAAAGGAGTTGCGAGATCACCTCTTTTGCCTCCACCAATTTGTATGTCACTACCTGACTTGAAATACATTGTCAAATGTTTAACTTCATTTTCAGTTGGCTCCTGTGGTCAAGGATCTCACTACCTGCAGTATTTGCTGTGATATCATCAATATTCCATTGACAATGTATCAGCCAACTACATCTTACATTAATGTATCACTACTGACCCATTATAAAGTTTGAACTGCGGGCACCTTTTCTGTAAAGAGTGTCTGGATGCTTGGATTGTGGCCAGTTTTTTCCACAACTGGCCAACCTGTTGAGGGCTTATGAGAAAGGTCAAAAGAAATCCTGTTGGTTTGGAAAATCTGATTGTAGAGGCTCATAAGCTCGAATGAAGATTGGTAGTGCAGTATATATACTTATTATGTACTTCTTGATAGTCAATTGATAGGCAAATTCCGTTGGATTTTTGACAATGTTAATCTTCTACCAACAGTATGCCCAGTCCTGTCATCTGTCCAGAATGGAACTCTGATCCCATTCTCTGCCATGTAGTGCACATCAAGAGCTTACAGACTGATAGCAACATCCCTCGCAACAATCTCACGTGCTCACTCATGGCCTCTGTGCATGATGGGCAACATAATAGAAAGATGTGAGGTACGTATGGAGATTCCTTTGCAAGCAGATGGGTGTGCATGCATGCAAGGACATGGGTAAAGAAGTAGATGGGGGGTCAGCATGTACAGAGCGTAGTGCAAGTGACATATAACTTACATATTGTATTCACTAAGCCTATCTGACCATGCAGCTACTGAAGACTTTTCTCTCGAGCACCAGAGATTCATTGGAGCACAACAAACAGGGAAGCGAGGAGGAGCTGAGTTTATAGTAGCACTGGTGTATGTCAGACACATTTGTACCTATTACATGGAAAGTCCTCTTCCCTGAGATGTGACTACATCAATTACTCGTCTTGCCTGTGCACGTTTGTGTGCATCTGTTCCTGTTTTCAACACCATCTTCAGAATGCTGCATGCCAGCCAACAATCCTCATAGTGTGCGAGTGATGGCCATTGAGAGCTGTCAGTGAGCTGTAAGCAGGTGCACCTCAGTGACCATAAGGAGTTCCTGAATGTCAAGTCCCTTACCAGCTCGCATATTGTTTTCACTATTTTTGACACATCTAGTTTTCCACTTGCTTGCACCTTCACAGCCTCCTGGCAAAGCACAAAGTATGTGAGAGAAAGACAGTTTACAGTGTAAGCTCACTCACATATAAAGCATTGTATTGAGCCTTGGACCACTGATGCTTCATAAGTTTGACTTCTACATTATGACCTCCTGCATTGGGATGTCCAGGCTACCCTTGAGGTTTCTTGACAAGAGACAATGATTGTGTTTTGGGTGGTGCAGACCAAAGGCCCATAGTCCCTGATTGTCAAAATCATGTGCCAGCAGTGCCTGGCTCCTCATTGTCCTCCTTGGGTGAGGATTCCCAAATGGTAACCCTGTGTCTCAATTGTTCTCCCTCTTCATTGAGTTGTACTGGTCTTTGTCCAACTTGTTGGCAGCCTTGACTTTCTTGATAGTGTGCATTGTCACTTGGTGCAAGTGTTTGCATTCTCACATGTTGCGGTGCATCCATTTGCTCTCTGGCTGATTGTTGGAGTTGGTCATCGGAAAACACAATCCTTTGGGTGATCAATGCCCATGGAGGATAAGGTGAAAGCCTGTATCTGATGCGAGATGAGATGAGAGGACAATGTTTCTCAATGTAGGGCATTGCAGTCAAGAACTAGCGGTGAGCACTGTATTTCTTCATTAATTCATAAATTCTAATCACTATGACCTTGTTCTTTGCGGTTATTTGGCAACATACCTGCCACTCAGGTTGTTAAGGACTAAGGGATGACAATGGACATGTGACAAGCGGCTCTTGTTCATTTTCTACTTCCAGATGCATCTCAACTTGTTCCTTGTTCTAACAAATTGTCATATAAGTATTTACACCCAACATTTGTGATTGAAATTTGTACATACTTGCAACCTATGGTGCATTCCAACTCAAGGTCTTCTATGGACTTCCTCATTCTGATACTCTTTTTTCTAGTCTAGCTTCTACACCCTTCGCCACTGCCTTGAAGGTGCACAAGAGGCTGTCAATTGCCTGGCATTCTCTCCAAATGGCTGAATCTTACTCTCTGGAGGTTTGAACATTTCTCATTAAACAAGGAGTACTCTGACATAGCTAATAGGTGATGATGACACTGGCTTGGGAACAAATGGGCAATGAATCACCTGCTGGACTTCTTCATGATATTTTCCAAGGTTTGGTCATCCATACTTTCAAAGGCCCAGATGGAACAATGCACTTCAGCATGTCAGGAGGAAAGGATGCTGGTCAATATGTCTTTGCTTTGAGTGTGGATTTTTTCAATCCTCTCGGCAACAAAGCAGCAGGGAAGAAGGTATCTATTGGTGCAGTTACATTTTCTTGTCTCAATCTGCCAATTGAAATGCAGAACAAACCAGAAAACATGTTTCTTGCAGGGATTATATCTGGGGAACTATCAACATCTCAGATCAACCCATATCTGCGACCATTGATCAACACATTCCTTGAACTTTGGAACGGAGTCTTCTTCACACATACAGCAAATTATGAATTTGGATGTCCTATCCTGGCTGCTCTCGTCACAGTGATTTGTGACCTCCCTGCCACTCAAAAAATTGATGGCTTTACATCTCATAGTCACTGCTATTTCTTCTCAGTTTGCTGGTGTACCAAGTTCCATCATACATACAATGATGCCAACGTTGAATCATGGATCTGTCGGACAAATGAAGAATGTCACAGACATGCAGAGAAATGGAAATCAGCACTGTCACATGCAGCTGCACAAAGGTTTTTTGATACATCTGGTATTTGATGGTCTGAGCTTCTCCGCCTCCCCTATTACAAGCCAGCACGTTTTCTCATCATCAATCCAATGCATAATCTATTCCTTGGATTGATCAAGGAACATTGCCAAGGAGTTCTTGGTTACAATCCTCCTGATCAACTTCAGAGTCAGTCAAACCCTTGTGAGGAACTGTTTCGCATTGAAATCCCTGAATCACCCCAAAATCCCCTTCCTAAAACTCCTCAAGAGCAATCAAGTGTTTGAAAAATCATTGTGTGGTTGCAAACACCATTTGACTTTGATCAAAGTGATTGCGTCGCCATGAAACAGACAGTCAAGCGGTGGAGTAATGTCCACCTAGCCTCATTGATCTACATTGCAAAGGGTGTTGGTTGCATTTCAATGACAGTTGATGCTAAAGGCAAGGACACAGCTTTACCACTTCCAGTCAAATCACTCAAGAAGGTGCATGTTGCTGAACAACTACTTAACTGGGTAAGCATGACTTGTCCAACATTGCGCATACTAACTTTCACTGTGTCTAGCACTTGAAACAAAGTCAAATTATCCAAGATACTGCAGGAAGTGGATGTGATGACAACAATCTTCCTCCTCTTCAACATGGGAGTGTTTTCACAACCAAGGAGATGGAAGTGTTTGGGAAAGACATACAAAATTTGGTAAAGCCATCTTGAGTCCATTCGCCCCCTTTAGCACTCAGAACACCATCATGCGGCAAGCTCAAATCAGATCAGTGGCGCATTGTAGGGTCGTTATATCTTCCGGTCACTCTAATTCACCTATGGAGCAATCCTGGTCCAAGCTCGGAAGGTACTAGGCTGTGACATCGGAGGGAACTTCTCCAGCTCATGATGCATCTCTTATCTGCCATCATGATTGCATCCTCACAAGTCACATCACCTAAACATGCCAACATTTATACATTTCATATGCTTGAGTACCGCAAACAGTTGAAAATTTTGTTTCCGGATTATCAGTGCCATCCCAATCATCACATTGCTCTTCATCTGCCAGAATACCTCCTTATGTATGGTCCTGTACATGGCTGGTGGGCCTATCCATATGAGCAAGTAATTGGCATCCTACAACACTTCTCAACAAACTATAAAGAGGGTAAGAACAATATTCGTGTCTTTCTTGCCAGCGCTAACTTTGTTCCATGACACATTAGGTGAGTATGAAGAAACTATATCCCAATCATGGCATCATTTGGCAAACCTTCATGGACTCTTTGCAAAAGTGACTTGTCCTCAACCGATTCTGACATGCTATGACATGTTTATGTCACTTGCGCCTTTGCACATATGTAGCCCTTTGAATTTTCAGGATACCAACCAGACTTTTGCCAGCGACAATAACCTGGATGGGTACTCACATTCCAGCCTTAGATGGAAACATGAATCTCTTTCTAACCCCTTGCGATTGGCATTCAAGGAGACCCTTGGTCCAGGCATCATCATTCCATCTTGTGCCATATTTTCAAGCTATGCAATGGTTAACAATCAATCTTTCACTTCATTGAGACGTCACAGGGGAAATAGCAGTGTATTTCATATCAATTCCAATATTCCCTTCTGTATCGACAATATTGTGGAGTTTGATGAATCTTCCAATATCAGCCTTCGAGGGAAATGGCTCATAGGGCAATTGTTAAGGTCAATTACTGTCCAACATGATCCTTACTCCGACTTTCCTCATCTCCGAGCAAAACTCTGGGGAACTGAGTTAGAGCCACAGATTGAAGTTTGCCACCTTAAGGATGTTGAGACCCATTTTGCACAGCACCAGATTTCTTGGGAAGTAAAGAATGCAACCATTGTCTCAGGTTAGTGCATTATTACTAATTTCCTACAACAATACTAATTGGAATCTACATACCACTAGAAAATGTTGTTATAAGTGAGCTTTACATAGAACAAGATGGATGTTGGCTGTAGGCTATAATGGTCAGACATTGGATATGGTTTTGATTGATACAGCCAGTGTTCAACAGTACTGACAAACAATTTGTATAATGTCATATGTTCTATGCTTTCATGAGAAACCCGATTTTGAATGCTCTCAAGATCTTACGTGGGTCCGGGGACAGTATGGAATACCATTATATTGTAAGTTCAACTCCCAATCAATGTCAAGAATATTTCTCTGTATATGTCCAATGATTCGAAATTGATGTGCTAATCAATGTCCACATTCACAATTGGAGGAGGGGCCCGAGATTGACTATACAATAGAGTTGCCCAGTGTGATAAGTTACATGCTCGACTAAGAGGTGTGACTCTCTGTGACGATTCAATGACTCGCTTGAGATATAAAGAGGTGGATAGCCAACTGCCGAAACAACTAAGACATGGGTGAACTGCTCTCTTACATATATCTCCTCCTCGCCGCCGCAGTTGTATTCCTTTCCAAAAATGGCAATCTTCCACACGGATTCCTTATCCGCCTGGCCCTAAGCCGAGTCTGATCTCAGGATGTGCTAGCAAACTACCAACAGTTCTTCCTTGGTTGACATACGCAAAATGGGCTAAAGAACACGGTCAGTACCATTCCAGATCGTTGTTTGTTCAATGTAGAAATTGAACTCTTTCAGGGGACATTGTCCATGTCAGGGCATACAATCAACACATCGTCGTACTTGATTTATTGCAAGATGCAAACGCTTTGTTTGAACAGCGATCCCGTATCTATTCTGATCGACCTGAAGTGACGATGGTATCTCTGTGAGTTTTTCTACTCAACTCTATGCAAATCTGTCGAATGACTTTGTAATCTTAGAACGGGATGGGATTTCGCTACTTCACTCTTGAGATATGGAGACACATGGCATGGGCATAGGTGTATCTTCCAGCAAGCCTTCAACAAGAAAGAGATCCAAATCATACATCAACCTGTGCAGATTCTCAAAGTTCATGAACTTCTTCACTGGTCACTCATGGCGCCCGAAAACTTCGTAGCACACCTCAGAACGTACGTCATCTCGTTCTTGAATCTTGCTCCATCCTTAGACAGTCAATTCAGCACTGCGGGAGCGATTGTAATGGCCAAAGTGTACGATAAGAATATGTCAGAGTCTAACCTTGAAAAATTTGTCACATTCTCTGGAACGGGGTGTCAATATGATCTTCAAAAGTTTTTTCCCCAGTGCCACGATAGTTAATGCTCTGCCCATTCGGATGTCTCGTCATTCACCATACAAGGCTCTCTCCAACAGACGCCTCAGAGAGCAATCACGTGTTAACATGATGGTGAGTTCAGTTCAAATTTTACTTGATTTATACTCATGTCCCTAATAGAAGCTAGTTCGCGACACATTGAAGCCCCTGCTAGGTATTAAGCAAGACAAAGAAATCAGTGAAAAAACGAAAAACGGCCAGCATATGGCATCACCTGATGAGGTCGACAATTTTGACAATGGGTCAATTCCTGCCCCCTCACTGACTAATTTCTGTCCTTACTGGGATGACATATATTGTTCATGGAAGGAGTCCTTAGCTGAAAAGTTTATAGATCAAATCCTGGATACGAACCCTGAACTTGCCAATGAAAGGGAGGACATGAAGAAGCACTTTTTTCAACGTCTAGAGACCCTGAAGAGAGAACCGAAGCGCCACACTCCCAGATTCAACGAAACTGAAGCACAAATGACTCAACGAACAGAGAGGCAAGACAGTATCACACTGGCAAGGACTTGTGTGCAGGATCGCCAACTAACGGTATGTTCATCGTTTTCATTGAGTTAGAGCCTGGCTGAGAGCTTGACAATGCAGCTTTTCCGATCTCGAGAGACAATTTGTAGGGAAAAGCTTGGAGGGTGTGATTGGGATATCTGGAAGGCACTGCTCGAGCTAGTCCTTACACTCAGAACTGAAGGCCAGAGTTCCAATGAAAGTTCGGATGAAGGACAAGATAGATTCACTGTCCGACATCGGCCATGGCGCAGTGAACACGTTACAGAACTTCTCCAGTTCATTGACAGCCATCGGGAGACGTTGAACAACTATGGCAATAGCCTACCTGGAAAACCCTTCAGAACACAAGTACGCAAAAGTAATCCACCACGCACTCAAGACCGCCCCATTTCAGGACTACCTCGAAACGTTTACAGCCTCGATTTCCTCAGTACAAGACGTTCTGATCTCCTTAACCACTTAGACGTTCAGGATCCTATTTAACCGCCTTTATTTGAAAAGTATGTTCTCTGTTCTTGAATTGTGTGTTGATCCCCACTTTGTTTTTAGTGATCCACCACGTACTGGGCCTTCTATATCATCATGCACTGTGCCCTTGTACAACGCTGCATCGTCCCGCTCCAGTGGACCATTGCGTCATACTTCGCCGTTACGCCATCAATATTATCAGTATGTTCTCTAATTTGTTGCATGAGCTCTATTCATCACAAGCAGCAGTGACGCAGATGATTGAATACGTAGATATAAGTAAGCAACAACTTATATTTGAAGTCTGATTAGTAGAACTGCTATATCACATTTGTGTATATGTATCTACAAGTAAATGTTCCACATCAGTCTCGGCACTCTCGTTTAAGTTGGATCGTTAATAGATTGAGTTGATCACCATAACTAGTACGCTTGGAGGTGTGACCTCTTTGTGACTACTCAACTCGCTTGTTCTCAACTCACATGATCAGTAATACTTCATCGTGTTTCATGGTTTTTAGTCGCTGCTGTGGTCCCAGAGGTAAGCTTAAGCTTCTTTAACATCACGTTGGCCAACTTGACCCGGTTTCAAACATTGATGACAGTCCATCCCTCAAACACTCATCTGCATCCGCGTCCCCTGCGCTTTGACGAGTTTCCACAAAGGCAACCAACTTAGCTCCATGATCAAGAAAGAGCACGGCCAATTGAAGTTTCTCTGTAGGACTTGCGCGTCTCTCCAGCCAGGTTCGAGAGGCCAAGGAATATGATCAGTTATATCAGTAAGTCCTTGCCCAGTTTTTTTTTTGCTTTCCCATCTAAATTTTGTGCATTAGCTCAGTACTGTCTTGCCATGATATCTGCAAGAACCCATACTCTATCTCTTCTATTTCATCAACCTTACACCTACGTTGTCATCAAGCCGCCATGCAACATTAACTCTGCTTCAAACTTCCTTCAAGCTTTAGGCCTCGGTATGTTCACCCACATGGACATCGTACAGCCTTGCCTTTGTTCTCAATGTCAACCATTTCTTACAGATGAACCAACGATGTACATGACTAGAACGGAGTCTGTGCGAGTTGAAATGGTGAGATGGGTGATTTGTACAATCAAGTTGTGTGAGGAGCTGAAGAAGATGTTTGAGTGGAGAAGGCTGGTGGATATGATAGCTGCGGGCAATTATAAGGCTCTAGATGTGAGTGTATTGTTTATCTCTTGAATCCTCAAAATGTTGACATTTTGTCTAGATTGATGGTCATGGGTAGTACAGTCCGTAATTCATCTGCTCAGCAAGTGGCATGTCAATATGGCTTTTGATTGAGTCTTGCAATGCCAACTTATGGGTGAGTCAGGATGGCCATATAGATAAACGACATAACCCCAGATTCCACCCAGTCTGTACTCGATACATAGGCCCGTAATGTTGATTTGTACATACATAAGAGGCAGCCCAATATGATTTTTAACAGTCATATCTTGGTCGTGTCCCTCTTCGTGCTGATATCAAGTTGTTGGTGACTTCCGGATCGACTCCCTGAGTGACTCGCTGTTCGAGTCGATTTCTGTTTCTTCTACCTTTTTTGGACAGAAATATGAATCATATTTATATGTAGTATATTTCCTTCAGGAATTTGTTATGCATTTCAATCCCTATTTACTGTAGTGAAATGATAGACTTACTGATGAGAAAAATGGAAAGAAATAGGACAAGCTTTTCATGACCTGTTTCATAGAAAAAATTGATTCGTCTTTCTTAGAGAAATACTTAATGCAACGCAATAAAAATTTCCATCCTGTTTCTAAAAGCAAAAGGACAGTAAAAATATATCACTTTGACATGGGAAACAGTCTGAAAAAAGGTATATATTTTGTAGACTTTTGAGACAAGAAATTATTTATCTATTTCCTATCAAAAAAGCACACAGAAACGGTATGACACATTTCTTTGTCACTTTTTCTGTTGCAAATAGATTCGGGCGCCAGCAGTGAAGCGGTCCCATACCTCACTAATTTCCATTCTGGTTTGTGAGTTCTATTGTATATATATGCTGGAAGCTTTGGGCCATCAAGGCCAAGGCCGGTCAGATCATTACATCGATGTCGACAGGGGTAGCGTAAGATTGTGACTGACCAAGGAAAGACCCAACCGAAGTGTTTCTTGGTCGAAGACTGGGGTTCATGTAAGAGTGCTGAGCAGAATATTCCTTTCCTCCTTTTTGCAAACCACAATCGGCATCAAATCAATAATTGAAATCATTCAGTCGAAGGAACACGTCATGTTCGAATTTGGGTTATTGTAGCAATGTTATGTATCCAAAGGGAATCGAAGGTGAGGTAGTAGAAAAGGAAAGAGGTCATTGTACACCAGGTAAAATGAAGAAAAATGAAGGCAGTGAGGCTAGGTGCACATTTTAGGAGGCTTGGAAGGATCGCAAGTGATTCGCAACACATGACTGGGATGTGGTAATGACTTATCGTGATGACTGGTGCGAACGAAGTCGAATTGGGCTGTTCCTTGTCCCTCTTTCACTGCCCGTCTCGTCATCAACATATTCCGACGATGATTCCGATGATTCTATCGGTGCAGTCTCAGACGAGCTACTATTGATTCCATTGTCGGCTGATGATGATTTTGGTGATGCCTCTGGACGGGGAAATACGGGACCTCTGTCCATTTCGTCATCAGCGTCCGAGTCGTGTCGCAATGTTGACCGTTCTTGCGAGGAAAGAGTTCCGTGAGATGACGCAAACTCCCGCCTAAACCGCGTCTGCTGGCGAAGTAACGATGGACTAGTCGGATGGACTGGGAAAACTCCGGAAGGCTCATTGTCACTCAACTCGCCTTCCTCCTCCAAATCCGAGTAATACTCAGCAGAAGTCTTGTCTGTTACATATTCTCCGGATTTATAGTCATATGAGATGTGCTCCGGTGAACCAAGTTCAGTCTCGCCGCGGCCACTGCTCCTGGTCTTGCGCCCCGCTCTTTTTTTAAAATCATCTGGGACATTGGCTATTTCAATATAGTTGATGAGTGCCGCGCCGATGTCGAACTGTTTCCATCGCTCGGCTCCCCAATTCTTCTCATACCACTGCATGTCATCCACGGAGCAGGTTTCTCGTTCCTCGTGCATATTTGCCAGAATGAAGACAGGGCTGGTCGATGTCCTGAAAGGAATCGAAAAAGGAAATTTGTAGACTTTGTGTTTTTCGGCAGTCCGGGATTGATTGCCCTCTTTTTTCAGATCATGAACCAAGATTGCCTCGGTTCTGTCGCATCGAACAGTGGCCACAAGAGTGACTGGCCAGCCCTCCTTAGGCATTTCTCTATCAAGGTCCTATGTAGTACAAATGAGATCAAGTGATAACGATATATCATCCCCGCCACGTACCGTCAGTATACGTTGCCTCTTTTCAGTCACCGTCTTTGCTGAAGAGTTGGCAATCAGCTTTTTCCTCACGCTATCAATGATGTCGTCGTCCAGCACAAAGGTAACAAGGTGGGCATCCAATAGTCGATGTACATAAACATTTACTATCAATACAATCCTTGAGTTGCATGAATGAATTCCATAGTCATAATTGACATACGTGGCATAAGGTTGAGCCGGCAATCGATATGAAACGTTCCCCTGTAGAGACGACCCATCATCCAGGCCCAACGATTCATCTGAAAAGGTGGATGTTTTAATGATTTATCAATGGATGTGCTGAATGACGTTGGCAAATAACGCACATCATCATTATTTCTAGTGTCTTTGTGGGGCTTGAGATGGGCGAGCTCGACAATGAGAAATTGGGCATTTGTACTCGACTTTTTCGTGACGACACAGGTCCGAATCGGAAATTTATCATGAAACCTGTGCTGTAGTACACGAAATTTTGCTGAGCTGTCTCGAGCGACAGCTTGCATCTCGGGGGTCATGTACACTTGTTTTCTCATTCTCACTTGAGCAGGGATGGTTCTCTGCGCCGGTGTCTGTATCGGAGTCTGTTCCATCATGTATGTAGCAGCGAGGAGGAGCTATGAGGAATTCTGGTACTTCTGGTCTGTAGGAAGAAAGTCGCACAGAAATGAAGGTCTAAGTGAGGCGGCTTATCGATATCAATCAAGGGGTCCAGCTGATATTTGAAGAACAATAATCTGATTTGTAGGCGTCGCCGCTTGTGGCCGCTTGACATACCCATTTTCGACACAATCAGAGATGATCGTCAGGGCACAGACCACCCCTGGACCCTGGTTTGCAAGATGTGCGCCCCGACAGTTGTGCAGAGTGCTAGACCATGTGAGTACCAGTACCCAGGACGTTCCATATTCATGGAATCCAAGCGCAGTCGACAAGTATCTCGAGCCCAGGCAGTGTTGCATTCCTCGAGCTGCAGTGAAGACATTGGGAGCAACTTGAACAAAAGGCCTTTATGAACTGCACAGAGAAAAGACTGTGCAATCTCTCGAGGTTCCTTCACATCCAAGTCAACATCCAGTAGGACAGTGGATAGAACCAGCAGCGACTGCAGCGCATTGCTTCCCTTGTATCTCTGGCTCAAGTTAATTTAACCAGATTGACGCAAACTTTATGTTCGTGGCTTTTCCAAGACCATAACTTCTCTCACATACACATAGTGTACAACATCCATGCTGCCGTATTCGGACGATTGAATCCATATCTAGAATTATCAAACGTCAGCCTGCTCGCACACTTCACCAAAAAAACACATGGATACCGCTCATGATTGTCGATATACAACTCCTCTGTGCTACATGTCGCTTTGAACGCCGGATGCACAAACGACCTCGCAAAATATGCCTATGTCCTCGGTCCAGATGGCAACTGGAATCCACGATAATATTGAATCATATTGCTTGCTCTGAGCAACCCTGTTGTCAATTATTCACTGCCCGCTGCTCCCCATCTCCTAAGGATCCAGCGCCCCCGAGGACCTCCCGTTCCGTGCGTTCAAAAAGTGAGGTGAGGCCTGATATGGCTGTGTGGAGCTCGGTACCGGCTTCGATCTGCGCAGAGGTAGACTGAGCTTGCAGGAAGCGATAGAAGGAGGGAATAAGGTGGCGGTTTGTCTGGTCTGCTTGGAGGCGGATTAGGGCGCGCGCGTCTGTACATGCCCGAGTCGGAAAAGATCATGGTATTATGGTGATTACATTTGAGCTTGAAAGACGTACAAGGATCGCTCGGAGAAGGAAGAAGACTCCGTCTAGTCTTTGTACTCGCGAGACTGTAAACGTCGCAACCATCATTCATCCGTCTCTGTTTGTTTTATAAGGCGTAACGTACTCCTCAAGGTACTCCAGGATGACTGTACTCTCATTCAACGCCCGTGGTGGATTATAGTTGTTCAGTTTCAATCCTGGAACGAGACCTTTAGGTGAAACTTGAAGCAAGTCGAGCGGTTTTTTGTATGGGTCTACTTCGTCTATGTGAGAGAAGACCAGGTTGTGAAGAAGTGAGGAGGTGGAGAACTGACAGTACTACATAGATTAAACGAGGTAAATAATCAGTAAGAGAGTACTTCTATTAGAACAATTGAACAAAACTCCATCACAAACCTGGTACGGAATCTCAAAAAACTCAAGCGCAACCCACACGCGCTGCACAAACGGACAGAAGCAGCTTCCAAAGAGCGTGATATCCTCTACTGCCTGATGCTGGTTGACTGTTTCTAGTGCCTGGCCTGTGCATGCTTTGTGGTAGTGTTTACCTGAGTCAGTAGACATGTCTGTCAGAGAAAGCGTGTGGGAGTTTGCGTGAAGGTTGCTTTAACGCGGTGATGTCATACCCCGGCATTAGGCGCCCAAGTGTTTCAGGCTCAATTCATTCACAAAGCTTGATGCTGTTCGAATTGCTAAATCTGGCGGCGATTGGCCTGGTAACCTGCATATAATATTCGCATCGTGGAGGAGTCACCTGAGGCATTCTTTAGCTGAAGGGTCTTGGACGATTTATTTGCGAACATTGGCGTCAGGTAACAATCCTGGAGTCCAAAAGCCTTCTTGACTATCTAGTTAGAATTGAATCGGAATGTTCGTATGTTCCTTGTTTTAAGCATTATCTGTTGTTTATCTATATTGGTAGTGTGTACACACATTTGTAACCATATATAGTAGTTACAAACAAGAACCTCAATGTCACATGCACAGGACTGGAGGACATGACTTTATTGACCATAAGGAGTAAGTTAAGAGCAAGATCTCACCAGAAACTCATGCACAAGCTTTTCAATGCTTGCATTTTACTCCAGCACCCAGCCAATTTAATCCCTTCTTAGACCCTTCAACTCTACCACCATCCCCACCAACTCCTGCACCTCATAAACTCACCGATGAACTTAGCACTGCTTGTAACTCCCTCTTTATTGACAAAATCAACAACCTATTTTCAGGAGGTCACATACTTAGCTTTCTCAGTGCACCTCTCACTACTAATGCCTATCAGTTCCCAACTTCACCTACCTCCCTTCCTACATCAAATTCAACAATTGCTATGGCCAACAACAAATGTCTAGTCTGCCATGTGTGCATGCCACCACACAATGACTCTACCGCCCCTAAGTGGGATGAGTCCCATCCTTGTGAGCTAGTAGAATACTTCTGCAAACTTGAATATTTGTTTGGCAACTGTGGCATTACTGATGAGACTCAGGAAAAGGAGTATGCTGTCTGCTATGTCTCTTACAATATGGCAGAAACCTGACTTGGCATACCTGAGCTTGGTGACTCCTTCATTCAGACTGGTGCTGCTGATGAGCATTGCGATACCTATTGTGAATGGAAAGCAGCAGTTATGCAACTTTACTCTGGCACCAATGAAACAGCTCATTATACTCTTGGCAACCTTGAACAATTGGTTACATAGACTTTCTCTAGCAGCCTCTCTACCCTTGGCAGGTTTCCAGATTACTATTGTGACTTCTAGTGCATTGCTAGATGGCCCCTTGATAACAGCAAGCTCTACCAAAATGAGGAATGTTGCCTCTTCCAGCAGGGTATCCCCATGTTTCTATGGTTTAAAATTGTCTGCCACCTCATGATCGCTATGCCAAACCACCACCCTGACAACCTCTACAATGTTGAGAACATGTTTGAAGGTGCTAAGTGGGTATTGAAAGGTACAGACATGAGCACATCCAAATCTCTTGTTACTGCCGCCCCTAGTGCTGCGAGGGCTTCAACCACCTTACCATGTCCTTGACTGTGAGGTCAAAGAGAGGATGATCATAGTGAGAGAAGTCCTAGCAAAGCCCAAACAATCTTGGACTTCCTTCTTGTTCTTCTGCTCAGGCCATTCAGCCATGCCTGCCACCTTAACCATGTCCATCTTAGCCATTCCATATGAGATGATCAGGCCCAGGTCCTCAACCTCAGTCTGTTTAAACTCACACTTCTCAGGCTTGAGGTAGGGCTGGTGTTGGCAGAGACATTCCAAAACAATGTATGTGATCTGACAATGTTCCTCCAGGGTCTTGGTGTAGATAAGGATATTGTCAAGGTAGATGCAAACAACACCCTCTGCAATCAAGTCATGGAAGATGTCATTCATCATTGTCTGGAAGGTGGTGGGGCTGTTAGTGTTAGTGCCAAAGAACATTACCAGAGGTTCAAAGAGCCCACAATGCTGCCTTCCACTCATTTCCCTCCTTGATATGTTGATGCAAAATGTAAGTTTGACTTTGCTGATTGATCAGATCATCTAATCAAACCTTCTACTTCACAGATTTTGGAGGCTTAGTTACACTCAAGCTCACATAGAATTCCAATAGAAAGTTGAATTATATTTTAATGATTTTATTCAAAAGTTTGCGATGGTCTTGCACTAAAGAATGGGTTCAATAGTATATTTACTGGGTCCCAAAGCAACTAGTATACTCATAGGCCTAAGAACGCCACTCCCTGGGGAATTCTGAGCCATGGTATGTAGATTGCCTGTCCTTTCTCTTGAAATCCTTCCCCTTTTATAACTTGTTGTTTGTGCATGGACCATAGCCTATCCTTGTGTTTTTGTTGTCTGTTCAGGGACATTGGTGGCTGGTGATTGACCTTGTTCATGTATTTGCCATACTGTTTATCCTGGCAGATTCCTCTCTCTTTTTCCCAGCCTCTACTTCCTTCTGCTTCCTTTGCCTCTTCTAATCTTTCTTTTCTTATCCACACATGGCTGGTGTAACCAGTGGGTTATTTAGACTTAGTCGAGACACAATACATCACGTCTCACTGCCATATATGGACTGTACCACACATCCGTGACGCACGTTGGTAGATTATGTAAGACCAACATCTTGTATTCACAACGTATCTAGTATAATCCAATATTTTGGTCTGATTCAGCTACTGCGTGAAACACGCAAGATTGTTCTACCTGTAGCCACCAGCTACATTTTTTTGAATCTTCTGCTATTGGCTTTAGACTCTGGGCTCTTGTTACCATACTTGGCAACACACATCAAACTTTGCGACTTCTTTTCTGCCACGTCAAAACCTAGTTCTCATGGCTGACTCAGGTGGCCAACCACCAGGACTCACGGAGCCATATGCTGGCTCCTCTGCTACTGAGACGCCTTCAGCGTCAAAATACCAGCCCCCGCCCAAGCAGGATGATCGAATAACTCGCGATATTAGCGAGAGTTTCAGTATGCCAGGGGGATTATCCATTTCACGGATGAAATCAATATTGAACCCTGGTTCTAGACCAGGGGACATCTCATTCGCACCGGGATCGTCGATCCCAGCAACAAATCTAGCATTGCTGGTCTACCCGAATTTGCCCGAGAACACTATGTGCTCATTGGGGGCAATGGGTGGATCTGTCCAATATGCAGACACGACTCAGGGTAGCATGCTAGCACATAGCACACCATTCCGGATGATGCAGCCCAAGCAAGGAGCTAAGCAGGCTCAGGAAGCGCTGTCAGAGCAGATGACAATGCAGCCAGGAGTGAGCCCATCCACAGTGACTGGGCAGACAGAACAATTGTGAGAAGAGGCGCCTGCAGCACCTCCGATGAAGGAGAAGTTGAGGAGGAGTGGCAAGGAGCCACAGGTGAGGCTCAAGAGCCCCAGGAAAGTTCTGGACCTAGTGTCTGAACTAGACTCCTCTGGTGAAGAGGAGGATGGAAGGTCGCTATCGACCTTGTCAGTCCAGCTTCAGCTGGTTCTTGACCATTTTCCAACAGTCACTGAAGAATTGACGCAGAAGCGTCTACAGCTTTACGTGGTAAAGCATCTACAATTATTGGCTGATAGAGGCCAGCGGGTACCTAGGGCTGATTCAACTGAATATATCAAACTTTTTGCACGGATATTTGAGCTGGAGCTCAATGAGTACATTAAACGCAAGACAGCCCGAGGGACCGCAACGTCAACAGCCACAACGGCTGAGTCTGTGGACTACAACACACTATTGCATCAATGCACGCCAGACATTGCGGAGGCAATGGATATCCTGAATGCGCCTAGGCAGGTGAATGAGTCCCAGCAGGACTACGAGAGGCAGCAAAATGCTGCACGACGGCAATCTAATACTAGTGGAATGCCTAGGCAGGCATTATCAGAGGTAGAGATGGCAACGTCTCACCCTGCTGGTGAGGATGAGGCTAATACTCTGCCTGAGGATAGGACATGTCACGATTAAGGAAGAGGAATGCGATGAAAGCATTCTGGAGGAACCTGTTATGCCGCAACGTGTCGCAAGACGAGTCCACCTAGTGGACAACTGGAACGAGCGCATTAATTATCAACGCATCCGCAATCAGGATTTGCGGACCCAAGGAGAGTCGTTAATAGATGACCAAGGAGTAGTGTTTGAAGGGCATGGAGGTGTCACGCCCATAGATGATATGAGGTGACAATTTGTTGCAAGGACTGGCGAACTGGATAAAGATCCGGGAGATGGTAGTGGTGACGATGACCACCACAGTGACTATGGACATGGTTGTCGTAACAATGACCGGGATCAACGAGATCGTTGAGACAATCGTAGCCCACCAGGTCGTCCCACCAAACAACCAGTACCTCAGGGGCTGCAAGGTCCGCGTCTTGAATGCAGGACTGAGGAGCCCGCACATCAAGCAATTAGGGCATGGTCTTTACCCTCACCTCATGATTTGCATGCAAGTACGCCTGGGATGAATGAGGCGGTCAAGATCCACATGGATCATATGCATGACCACCTTAATTGTCTAGTGGATGACTCCTTGGGAGTCAGGTTCAAGTTCCCAGATGGGGTCAAGCCTCATCGATCTGATGGAAAGCATATCCGAGCATATGCTGGAGGACATAAGTTCTCCCAGTTGGAAGACTGGGCTATGGACGTCTGCTATCATTTAGCAGCTTGCTGCTATGGTGGAGATGACATGGACCAGGAGCGCATTTTTGTGCTCCATGAATTCATGGATGGAGAGGTGCGGAACTGGTTCCGCAGACATGTCTTGCATACGAACAGGGACAAGCCGTATTGGACCTTCAAGGAGGTCCTGATAGGGTTGTATAACCGCTTTGCCAATGTGGCGATGATGCAAGAGGCTCATGAAGCCTTCAGGATGGCTGTGTACGACACCCGAATGGGCGTCCAGACATTCTATGATGACCTGGTGGGTCATGCTCAGAATATGGCCGTCTACCCAGATGAGTTTACCATCTGGGAAACATTCCTGGATGGAATACCTGCTGAGATGCGTCGCGCACTGATACGCGACAATAACCTATCACCAGAGGTCAACACAGTGACCAAATTCCTAGCATATGCTATACGCTATGAGCAGTCTGCCCGGACTGCAACACATTATGATCAGCGCAGTTCTCATCACACTACTGGACAGCGCCAACCTGTTAAGGTTGGAACATTCTTAGCAAAGCGCTCCAAGATGGAATGAAACCGCAATCTGCAGTTTGTAGTACGGCGCACAATGCCTGCAGGGCAGAGGCCAGGTCATGGGCTAACTGGTAATGGACCAGCAGGGAGAGATGCCCGCTATGGGCCTGGCTTGGGCCAACCTGCACCAAGGGCGATGCGGGATGTACCACCAAGAGTGGGACCTCCCAAGGCCGCTTTTGGTGGCGGAGATGCAGGATACAAGTCCAGTGGTGGATCACCACGCTGCTACAATTGTGGCTGGACGGGCCACTTCTCAAAAGAATGCAAAGCGCCATGAGCACAAGTGAGAGCCGCCCATACAGTGGCAGTAGAGAGCGACATTGAGAGCGACGCTGAGGCAGGCCCAGAGGAGCCTGCCCATGACAACGAGGAAGTTCCTCAAGATGTTGAGGAACAATCTGCAGTGGACAACGCTGAGAGCATCCAAATTGATGGAGATGAATACATCGCAGTGGACATATATGATAATGATTACTATGCTCGTGATGACGAGGAGGAGCACCTGGTTGCTCTGACCAAGCATCAAGGGGATGGTCGCATTTGTATGCAACGTGTGACACTGCAGAAGGCAGCTGACAAGCTGTAATGACCCCATTATACTCCTCAAGAGAAGGAGTGTTTGGTGACCTATGTAGAGGTCAACGGACATCCTGCGTGGACGCTGTGGGACTTGGAGAGTACCACTATGGGCATTACGCCCCAGTTCGCACATGTGAATGCAATATGCATTCATGAGCTGACGGAGCCATTGATGCTCCAGCTCGGTACTGTGGGGAGTCGCGCCATTGTACAGTTTGGCGCAGAGGTTAGAGTGAAGACGTCAGGACAGCTGATGAAAGAATATGTGGATATAGCGAATTTTGATCGCTATGACATGATCATCGGTACGCCATTTATGCGTAAGAACAAAGTCTCGCTCGACTTTGTCAATAACAAGGTGATCATCAATGGAACACTGTTGAGGGCTGAGAGAGTGGTCCTGGCGGACATGGATGGTCATCTATGATGGTATCGAGCAATGGAGAAGCATCGCAAGGATTGCGACTGACTAAAAGGTCGCAGGAATGCGACGGTGGAAGACGTTGGCGAGGAGCTGGCAACAATGGCCAGCCTACCAGCAAATGCGCCAGTGATCATGATATCTGAAGAAGAGCCCTGAGGAACTCTGGAAAGGGGGGATGGGCCGGATAGGCCAAGAATGGCAGAGAGAAAGGCTGTGAAGAAGCCTGACAAGGCTCGTTGACCTGATGAGACTCGTGCAGAATGAGTGAACCTAGGATTGTGGGAGTGCCAACCAACTAGCTCCAGAGTGAGGGTGGAAGACCTCGTAACAGACAAGGTCGAAGAATGTCAACAAAGTGCTGCAAGTGCGGCAGAAACAACTAATAGTGCAAGATCCTTTTGGGATCAACCAGTGCCGCCACTGGACATGCAGTGGGCCTATGACCTGCATATGCCACCGGAGTGGAACAAGGTGGTAGCCTCAATGGTGGCACAGAGATGGGTCGGGTCATCTCAACCCACTGGGGAAGGTTATCGGCAGCCTTTTGCTGAAGAAATCTCAGAACCATCGGACATAATGTTTGATGGACGATCACTAACAGCAAAAAGTGTACAGTGGTCGACAAAGTCAACAGTCTCAAAGCCTCCTCTGAGGCTGAGGATGGAAGATACTGGGGAAGTGCACTTATGTGCGCTTAGAGAACGATTCAAACCAAAGGTTCAGATGCGCCAAAAGTGCGTAGACAAAGGTAAAGCCAAAGCTACTGGCTTAAGAGAAGAGGACATTCTGCAGTTATGCCAGCAATGGCAGCAGGAATTCGCGGATATAGTCAATGGGACGAAGCCCAAACTCCTGCCATGGCAGGAGGTGAACCATGAGATTAATCTCATAGACGAGACAAAGCAGTACAAGTATCACTTGCCTCGCTGTCCATGAGCACTACAGGAGCAGCTTCATGATAAAACAAATTGTTACATCAATGCTAAGTGGTGGGAACCATGCTCGGCGGTGCAAGCGGCGCCATTACTGTGCATTCCCAAGAAAGATGGGACATTAAGGACTGCCTTGGATGCACAACAGCACAACAACAATACTGTCAAAGATGTGACGCCCCTTCCTGATCAGGAAGTCATTCGTGAAGATGTTGTGAAGGCTAAGTACAGATTGAAGATTGACCTGACAGATGCTTACGAACAAGTACGCATACACATGGAAGATATCCCAAAAACTGTGTTTGCGTCCCTGATGGGGACATTCATCAGTAACATCATGCAAATTGGCGACTGTAACGCGCCAGCTACATTCCAGAGGTTGATGACCTCTATATTCCAAGATGTTATTGGAAAGTTTATGCACGTCTATCTAGATGATATTTTTATTTATTCAGACTCCATAGAGGAGCATGAGCGGCACTTACGAGTTGTGTTTGAACGACTGTGTGAAGCGAGCTTATATCTCAAGTGGAAGAAGTGCAAACTATACGCACAGAGCATCGACTGCTTAGGGCACGTCATAGACACGCGGGGTATACACCCAGACTCCGATAAACTCGATCGTATTTGAGAGTGGCAAACGCCACGTAATTACAATGATATCCAACGCTTTGTTGGACTGGTTGACTACATTGGTAACTTTTTACCAGACGTAACTGCATATACTGGCCCTCTCATGGCCATGACCCAGAACGGGTCTCCGTTTCACTGGCGACTGCTACATCAGTGGTGCTTTGAGATGATTAAACAAATCTGTGTGAAGACGCCAATTATCCGCCCAATCGATCCGCGTCTCAATGAGCCAATATGGCTCACCTGCAATGCGTCGAAGACAGGCATAGGGGCCATGTTTGGCCAAGGGAAGACTTGGCAAACCTGCAGACTGGCAGGCTTCATGTCGTGCAAGTTTACAACTGTGCAACAGAACTATGCAGTACACGAGTTAGAGACACTTGCTATCTTGGAAGCCCTCCTGAAATGGGAGGATAAACTCATGGGATATAAGATCCATATTATAACAGATTATAAAGCATTAGAGGTGTTCAAAACTCAAGTACACTTGTCTCCACAACAGCGTCGATGGATCGACTATATGTCGCAATACCAGTTTGACATAACATATGTCAAAGGGGAGCTGAATAAAGTCACGGACCGCTTATCGCAATACTTCGAGAGTGATACTTGTGACGATGTTCACAATGTCCATGACTTTGTCCAGGTGGACAAGCGTATTGATCCTGATGGAGAGGATCTGCCGTTGCATCAGTTCCAGGAGATAGCGGAACGTCATGTAGAGATTTGAGCCATGCAGGCTCATGTGTTGCACCACAGCAAGTGGCTTCAGGAGCAACTAGAAGCCCAAGACCTCGAAGCTCAAGGTCTCGCTGGTGCAGGACCAGCCATTACACGGCCAATAGAAGAACCGTTGTCTAGTGATGATGATCCAACAGTGGAACAGGCACTAGGCATTGATGATCCTATCCCTAGAACCGCTGATCTTGAAGACGCGCAGTTGCACGCACATATCCGGAAAGGATACTCACAAGACAAATTCTATGTTGAGATACTCGACAAGCCCGCAGAGCATCCACGCTTCATCATTGAACATAAGCTCATCTATATGGTGAGCCCTGCTGGTGCGAAGGTGGTATGCATACCGCGGGATAGGTCGTTAATCATGACAATTCTGGATCAAGCCCATCATATTGTTGGGCACTTTGGATATCAGAAGACGCTTGAATACGTGCGTCAATCATATTGGTGGCCACAAATGGCCAAAGAGACAAATCAGTTTTGTGCAACATGTGAATCTTGTCACCGTTTGAAGACTTCGAACCAGAAGCCAGCTGGAAAGCTACATTCGCTTCCAGTCCCAGTGAAACTCTGGGACTCTATAGGGACGGACTTCGTTGGACCATTTCCTGAATCACACGGTTTCAACTACCTATGGGTAGTGATTTGCTGCATGACCAGTATGGTCCATCTTATCCCAGTAAACACGACGACTAAGGCGTTGGAGCTATCTTGGATCTATCTCAAAGAGATAGTACGCCTACATGGCCTACCTAGCTTGATTGTAAGCGATCAAGACTCGAAGTTTACTTCCAAATGGTGGAAGGAGCTGCACAAGCTGCTTGGAGCAAAGTTGCTCATGTCAACTTCATTCCATCCACAGATGGATGGTCAGACAGAGTGCACAAATTGCAATGTTGCGCAGATCTTTCGGGCATTTGTCCGGCCTGATCAGATGGACTGGGTCAACGGACTGCCCATGGTGGAATTCGCAATAAATGCAAGTGTGTCTGAAACAACAGGGTATGCACCCTTTGAACTTAATAGTGGCTATATGCCATCTATGATCAAAGAACTTTGTACGGACAAAGTGATCCATTGAGGGATCAAGGACTTTGCGCAGACTGCGCTAACCAACCTTGCAAATGCACATGATGCAATCATTGAGGCCCATGTCTTCCAGATGCGCCATGCTAATAACTGCTGGGGAGATGAACTGGCTATTGACAAGGGTGGATTGGTGTATTTGTCCACCAAGAACTTGAATTTGCCCAAGGGGCAGGCAAGCAAGCTTAGCCCTAAATGGGTAGGACCGTATAAGGTCCTGGAAGCTGAGCCAAGCATGTCAAACTATGTGCTTGAGCTGCTGACTGCATTGCAGGCACAACGAATCATACCGAAGTTCCATGTGTTGCTCTTGCGACCTTATTCGGCAAGTAACAATGCACTATTCCCAAATTGTACAACGCCAGAACCTTATGACTTCGGCACCGCCAATGACCAGGAATGGTTTGTAGATGACCTCATAGGTCATCGCTGGACTCAGTCTGGAGACCTCAAGTTCGAGGTGTGTTGGAGCTTGGGGGACACCACATGGGAACCTCTGGCTAACTGTAAATTGCTGGCAGTGATGGATCATTACTTGGAACTGCAGGGCGTTAAACGCCCTCGTCACCTCTCACAATGTGCATTGCGGGCAAATCGCGCAGCCGCCTACAAATTCAGCTCTGGTAACGCGGCAGACATGCCGCAAACAATGGTATACAAGTTTGCACACAGGGGATTCCCCTGCACACTCTATGAGCTGGAACGGCTCTTTAGATATTGTGTGAACCTGAATGTTCCTTGTCGCGACCGCATAGTCGCATTTATGCTGATTAGTGAGCTGCAATTGGTTGCGCAGCACCTGGACACAGCGCTACAAGACAGAACAATGCAGATACTGTTACAAGATCCGTCATATTGGGATCTGCCCAACCCAATTCAAGGGCCAAAAGACATGGCCATTGTCGAACGATGACACATTCCCACACGCTTCTTGTGCACAAAGGATGATGGTACATCTGCGCTGCATGTGATGCGCGCTCCTGACCCAAAGAGGCCTTTTGACCTCAAACAAATAGCGCAGTACGTGCTCATTTACAGCTGGCTGGGCTTGGAGAACACCTGGCAAGGTATTGTGGTAGATTTTGCCTACCACATGCACTGGCGAACCTTATTTGGGTTCGCCCTATGCAGAGCTCTTTGCACAAACAGCGCAGGTAAAACCACCATTGTACGACAGTTCACGCTGGTCATGGCGCGTCCTGGGCTCTATCGGGAGGCGGTGGCCGCTTATGCTGCAGCCAATCCAACACAACCCTTTGTGGCCCAGTTTGGGGCCAACCTGGAAATTTGGCAAGTTCACGTACAAGACAATCAGGTGCAGAACTTTACTGACAATGATGCGATTTGCGTCTTGATTCACAACTGCATCCCTCCAGACTGGGTGGATCATGCCTACACGTATGGTGTGGTCTATTGGAACAGCAGTTCCACCAGCCGACAATGTCTCTTGACGTCTTTCAAGAGGTCGATAATGAGCGCCTACAGCGCCTTGCGGTATATGGAACTCCGCCCACCATCTCTAACTGGAATGGATGGCGAGAGATTTCTGAGGAGGACCATTATCGCCTCCTCTTCAAGCGCGCCGACGAAATGGCAGCGCAACAGGATCCCGAGGCTACTGGCCTCTATTACTATATTGGAATGGACCCAAATGTGGGTCACTTGTGGAAGAGAACACCGGCGCACGGTACGATGCCAGTAATTGGATCTGTGATTAACGTCGCACTAACCAATGCTATTATGGTAGACGCGACTGCTGCAGGGGGTCCTTTGACCCCCCCAAAGACGGAATCCATGCCTCACCCTCCTGCAATTAACATCGTGCAACTGGAGATGGCAATGACGATGGAAGCGGGCAGAGCTCAGACAACCACCAGAATGGGCTGAACACCCCATTATGTATATATTGCCTTAGGTAACATTGAGTGCCTACACTCCAGTTTTGTTGCTGACCACCCGTGCTTAACAGCACATTTGAGATTATGTTTTTTTTATATAGTATTGCAATACACAGTGGAGAAACCGCCATATATCCTGATCTATCCATGCCACTGGCGCACCCTCAGTGTGATTCCCTTACCCTTCTGGGTACTGAGTGCATGGGTGATCTTGGTGGCCACTCAGTGGCCTGGTGATTAGATTGGGTGCAGTTGTACTGCACCTACCTTGTATCCTCAAGGCAGTTAATTTGCCCCACTAATATCCATTGTCGTATGAGTACGACTTGTCTATCCAGCTGTCATTTCGACGACAGCAGGCGTCACCATGATGCCCTCATTAACTACCTACCCAACCTACTCGAGACCGTGCATTGGTCTAAAAGGGGGGTATGTAACCAGCGGGTTATTTAGACTTAGTCAAGACTCAATACATTGTGTCTCACTGCCATATATGGACTGTACCGCGCATCCATGATGCACATTGGTAGATTACATAAGACCAACATCTTGTATTCACAATGTATCTAGTCTAATCCGATATTTCAGTCTGATTCAGCTACTGCGTGAAACATGCAAGATTGTTCTACCTGTAGCTACTGGCTACAGCTGGCAAGTAGCTGAGCAGGGTTTTGAGGTGAATTTGAGAACAATGATGTGCTCCTATGTTGCCTAGTGCCATGTAGGAAACCTAAAATGAGGACCTAACACTAGTCACTAGATAGGGTAGCTGGCAGTAGGAAGGTAATAGTAGAGGGTGAGTCAGTAACCATCTCATAAAACTAGAGCTGAATAGCTAGACAGTAATGATGGGCCATTAGTAAAAGAAAGGGGAAACAAAATGAAGATGAAAGCATTGCCAAGGCAAAGCAAACTTAAGCAGTGAAAGAGGAGTTGGGTAGAGAAAGGGGGTAGTGATGATAAAGGGATTAAAAGGAGGACAAACACAAACTAGTTGCTAACCATAGTTGCTAGCATTGCTAAGTCAAAAATAATGCTAAGGGCACCTGTAGTTGGTACCACACAAAGTCAAAGTTGGGTCAGCAAGACTTGTCACTAAGCCATTGTTGATAATAAGTGAGAAAGAGAGTAAGTGTCAGGGGACATCCCACTCATTTTCCCTTCTCCTTCTCCAGTTCTTGTCAGATTTCCCCCACTATAGTTTTCCTTCATTCTCCTTCCTTTTCCCTATCTATTGGTTCTAGTTTCAGCCCTCAGGCTGCACTGGTTCTCTGTCAATAATTCAGACAAGTGTGGCCCCTTTGACACTGCCACCAGCTGATGTAACTGCTGACCAATTGCTGACACATCACTTTTGTCTTTTTTCTCTGTCATACTGTACAGTTGTTTCTCATGCTTCTGAAACCTCTGAAGCATCACACCTGGCCTAGGGAATCCCCAGACTTGTTCTCTTTGGATTTCCCTTTGCCAAGTGAGTAGTTATCTCAGTAGACACTGTACAGTACTGAATAGACTTTGGATTTCCCTTTGCCAGCTGTGTGATTGAGCCACAGCATCCAAAGGTCACCTTTACAGCAGAACAAGTCTCTAGATTCAGTCTGGGAGCCCCCTTTTTGATTACTTGAGCTTCTACTCTGTTCCTCAAAAGGTCTCTCCCCCACCAGTGTCTTAGTGCCCCCTGTGCCCCTCCTATGACCCAGCCAACCCCTCCAGCACCTCCCCCTGATGCTTCAAGCCCCCAGGACAATGCCTGGAGTCTTTCGCTGTCTCTGGAAACACAGGTTCAACTTACCCAAGCCTCCCTTACTTCCCACATGGCTGAACTCACTGGACTCTGTCAAACTACTGAAGCAGTGTCCCTTTCTCTCCAAGCCCTTCTGGAACATCTCCCTCTTGCTCCTCCCACACCTCCAATGCCCCCAGCAGATGCAGAACAGTTTGTGTCTGCACCTAGCTCAGGCTTTTTGGATCCAGCTGCTGCAGAATGGTTTGTGTCTGCATCTAGCTTAGGCCTTTCAGCTTCTCATTCCAAATTCCCTTGTCCTGCACTCCCTGATGTATATGATGGAGATTGTAAGGCGGGAGAATGTTTCCTCCAGTCCTGTATCATCTATATCCAGCTGAGCAGTGAAGCCTTTACCTTGGATGCTTTGAAAATTGCCTGGGTTCTCTCTTACATGAAGGCTGGTCCAGCCTCAACCTATGCACTGCATATCTTCTAACACCTAGGAGGAGTTGAGAGTTTCTCTGGCTGGATGGAGTTTGAGAAGGAGTTCTGAGCAGAGTCCTTCCCCCTTGACCCTGCCAAAACCACAGCTCTTTCCCTTCAAGACCAAACTCAGTATGGTCAAGAAAAGTGGTCACTTGATGAGTACATTGACTCTTTTTGTGCCTTAGTTAAATAGGCTGGATATGCAGATGGTCTACAACTCTGCCTAACCTTCTGTGATGGACTCCACCCCTCTCTCAGAGATCATATTGATAGCATGGCAGAGGGGCACCCAGATGATGAGCATGTCAATACCTGGTACAAGGTGGCACATGAGCAGTGGCAGCTCATGGAACTGCAATGTGAGTTGTGGTGGATGCAACCCTCAACCTTTCCCTTTTCTTGTGGAGGGTTCACCCCCCAAGCTCCCTCTTTCACACCTGCATTAGCATCCCCACAAGTGGGTGCAGCTCCTTCCTTTATGCCTCATGCTGACCCCCTGCACTCCTGACCCCAAGGAGTCCCAATGGATGTTGATGCTTCCTGACAGTGGTCCTCTACTCCTTTGCTGTGTTGACACTGTGGGAAGGCAGGTCATTTTGCCTATTACTGTCCTCAAGGGCTATTGTCACGACCCGTTCCCTGGACCCCTGCACATCGTCCAGCACCCCCCTGATTCCCCAAAAAACCCCCGATGCTCCGCCGAACTTCCACCCATGCCCCACGCCTATTTCGGCTAACTCCAACGCCTCCCCGGCTAACTCCAACGGCCCCCTGGCCAACTTTGACGCCCTCTCCGCAGCCACTGACACTTACCCTAGATCTCCCAAACCCCGAGAACCACCCCTGCTGTTCCTGATCTTTGCCACCCATCATCAACTCAACACCCTGGTTCCTCCAACCCCTTCCAGAGTATCACGACAACCTCGGGGCAACCCGCGTTCCAAAATGATCCCATCAACATATCAGCATGGCCCGATCCTCGATTGCAACCAACACCCGCCCACTCCGTCGAGCTCCGCCAAGCCCCACCACCGCAGCCGACGTACCCCGAAGTTCTCCAGTAGTCAGTATATAAGTCCTCGAGTAGCTCTTCATACTCTAGTCTTGATATTGCTTAACGTTACCTATGGTCTGATTGTTCCTTCTCGTGTTTTGTGTTTTGTGTTTTGTGTTTTGTGTCTCGTTCTCCTTACTCTCAGTCTCCCAGTCTTATCTCAGTCTCCCGGTCTTATCTCAGTCTCCTGGTCTTGTCTCGTCTCCATTTTGTTATTGTTCTCGTTATCGTTTCGTATCTCCACTCGAATCTACTCTTGTTCCATATAGACTCCATTCCATTTCATCTGATGCTGTCTTGGTGACTCTGTCCGGCCATTGTGCCCAAGTCCTCATCAACCTAAATGACCTCACAAACTCTGCAATTACGATCACAAACCCCGACACTCTTTTACCAGGTCCGAACCTTGCTCTTCGCTTGGTCCCGGACTCCATCAACTCCAATTGATCTCCCATCAAACCCCGGCTCTGCTCCCATTGATCACACAGCCGCCCACTCCTTCGCTTCCGCAAATCTCCCATACAGTCTTCTGCCTGAACCCTGCCAAGACCATCCCGTTTCCCCGCAATCCAACTTCTCCGGACCTCCCCAGATCTGTCCGGATCACACCCCACCGACTATCCACACAAGCCATCAGTGCCCAGAACATTTTTGAGTGTTCGGTTACCAGTGCAAGGGGATCATGCCCGCCTAGTAAGGACTCACCCAGTGCAGCTGAGCCCCCGAGGTCAGCGGAACCTGACAGCTATAAGTCTGCTACTTGTTAGCATCAGAGCAAGAAGAGCTGCTCATCCAACTCCTTGCAGCCCAGGATGCCATAGGAACCTCCTCTCTGGATGCACTTATACCTGCCCATTCTGAGGAAGTGGCCAATGTATTGAAGGAGGTTCCTACAGAGTCTGAGCATTTTTAAAAGGGCAATGGATGAACAGTATGCCCCCATTGCCCAGTACCAATCATTTCACCCCCCTGTCCATAGAATCAAATATATCTGTTGCTATTGTTAATACTATGGCTGAAATGATAAGCCCCTCCTCAGACATATGAACTCCCTCTCCAGCTAAAGTCTCAGCTGGAAACACACCCCCTAGCCCATGCCTTTGGATTCCTGCATAGGAACACTGCCTCCCCCATTGTTATGTTGTTGCTTCCACCCCTTCTACCAACTCCCTGAAGCTACAGGTGGAAATTGAGATGACTGATACCTAGCAGATCTGAAGTGTGGTTGCCCTCCTTGACAGTGGTGCAACAGGCCTCTTTCTCAACACTGACTACATGCAACAACACCACCTGACCACTTGCTCCCTTTCCAATCCTATCCCTGTATACAATGTTGATGGCATGCTCAATGAAGCTGGCTCTATTTGCTCCATGGTGGACCTGGTCCTCCACTACCAAGACTAAGAGCAAGCCACTTTTGCTGTCCCTAGTTTGGGAAAGCAAGACATGATCTTGGGGTTCACCTGGCTATGTGAACACAATCCAGAGATTAACTGGACTAAGGGTGAGGTGAAGATGAGTCATTGCACACATTGCTGCATTATCTGTGCAGAAGAAGCCTGTAAGGAGCAGAGAGCCAAGGTTTGTGAGCATGCTGCTGTGCATGCTTGTCATGCTGGGCATCTCCCTTATGCTGATCTTGACCTCCTGAGCCCCCCCCCCCTCTGGCATTCTCTCATAGAGAGGCCCTGTACAAGGATGTCCAGGGTGTTGGGTGTGAATCTCTAGAGGAAGAGGAAGGTGAAGGGGAATGGACCCATACTCCAGATGCAGAGTCCCCAGATGAGACCATAGAGGTGGGTGATTGGATCTATGCTACAACCCTCTGCCCCCCCTCCTACAGTGGCAGAGATTTGAGCTAGTCAGACTACTTCTTGGCATCTGGCTGAGGCATTTGTGGCAAACTCACAGCTCAAGCCTTTCCATAGCACTGTTCCTAATCACCTCCATGACTTTGAGGATGTATTCTCCAAGGCCTCCTTTGATTCACTTCTGGAGCACAAGCAGTGGGATCATGCAATTAAGCTGATACCAGATGCAGAGCCCTCCAGCTGCAAGATCTATCCACTTGCACCCTATGAGCAGGATGAGCTGGACACTTTCCTGCAGGAGAATCTTAGCTCAGGATGGATATGACCCTCCAAGTCTCCAATGGCCTCCCCAGCCTTCTTTATTAAGAAGAAGGATGGGTCTCTTTGTCTGGTTCAGGATCATTGTGTCCTGAATGTGATGACAGTGAAGAACCACTATCCTTTGCCACTCATCTCAGGACTTGTCAACAACCTTTGAGGTGCATGCTACTTCACAAAGTTGGATGTCTGCTGGGGCTACAACAATGTACACATCAAAGAAGGGGATGAGTGGAAGGCAGCATTCCAAACTAATTGCAGACTCTTTGAACTTCTGGTGATGTTCTTTGGTCTCACCAATAGCCCAGCCACCTTTGAGACTATGATGAATGATATTTTCCATGATCTGATTGTGAAAGGTGTTGTCTGCATGTATCTTGGCAATATCCTCATCTACACAAAAATTCTGGAGGAGCATTGCCAGGTCATGTGCATTGTCTTAGAACACCTCCACCAACACCAGCTCTATTTAAAGCCTGAGAAGTGCAAATTTGAACAGACCAAAGTGGAGTACCTGGGTTTGATTATTTTGCATGGAATGGCCAAGATGGACCCCATTAAAGTGGCAGGTGTAGCAGAGTAGTGATATGATGTTGTCACACCATTGGGAACATAATAAACACCAGAAGTCAAAACAAACATTTATTAAGGCTGAAAACTGTAAGCCTCCTGGTAAACAAGTCCCAGCAACATTATCCCTTAAAATACACCAGAAGAAAGACAGAACAGGATAGGACAAGGACTATACTAGACTATACACTCAATAATAGTCCAATCACTGTAATGGGAGGGGAAGCATGGGACTGGCAAAAGCACCTGAGTGGCATCAATTCTGGCAAGATCTAGATCTGATCTAAGAATAACCAGATTGGAATGTTGACTGAAAGGAGGTAAAGGGGGAATGAATGAGAAAGAATGGAATGAAGGGAAGGGAAAGGAAGATGAATGGAAGAATATGAAATGAATGGAATGAAGGGAAGGGAAAGGAAGATGAATGGAAGAACCTGAATGGGAAAGAACATGAAAGGGGAAGAACATGAAAGGAATAAAGGAAGATGAATGGAATGAATGGGAGGGGACAGATGAATGGAAGAACCTGAATGGGAAAGAACCTGAATGGGGAAGAATATGAAATAAATAAAGGAAGAAGAAGGGAAGAAACTGAATGGAGAAGAATATGAATGGAAGAAATACAAAGGAGGGAGATATAAATGGGGCAAATGGAAGCTAAGAATGTAAAGAAGGAATGATGGAACCAGGAACTAGCCTGTGGCACTGAAACAGGCATGCCAAAAAGGGGAATTAGAATAACAGTTATGAATAAGGGGCTGGAAAATATGGAACCAAAAGTCACATGTAAGGGGTGGTCTGTGCACTGTAAAAAGAGGTATAAATAGCCCCAGTACTACAGTGGCCTGAGCCAAGGAACAAGAAGGAAATTCAGGCCTTCTTTGGGTTTGTCAATTCCTATTGGAGGTTCATACAGGATTTCTCCCACCATGCATGTCCCCTCTTTGACCTCACAGCCAAGGATACTGCATGGCAGTGGGAGCCCCCACAGCAAGCTGCCTTTGATGCCCTCAAGCCATCTGTGACCTCAAAGCCAGTCCTTCTGTTCCCCAATGATGACTCTCCATTCTGTGTGGAAGCAGATAGCTCAGACTTTGCTACAGGGGCAGGTTCCAGATTTCATATGAAATTGACATCGCAGTTCTATTAGATTTACTACTATACTGTGAGACCTAGGACACAATTGTTCAAGTGTAAAATAGGTCTTGTCATTTGATGGTAGTACAATTTGATAATGAGGTGTCTGTGTACAGGTAGTATTTATACTGTTCATGGTATAGTATGGGAAAAGAGACAAATAGTCACCACTAGCAACGGCATCTGCCAAAGTGTTTATGATACATATGTGGTATCAATCTGTAACCAAGTGAAACATATACAAAGTTGATGTGACACATAAAAACAATAAATCTTCAAAAAGAGTGAGTCCAATGTCAATACCTGAAGTGTAGATGCCTTTCAAGTATGTTTGTAAGCTAGACAAGAAAAATGATAAGTAAGAAATTACACAACTGTTGATATATCCATATATGGGGGGACCACCATGTTGTTGCCAAGAAAATTGCTAGCGATCATCACTAAGAAAGGTCTTGGTCTTGTTGTTCTAGACCCAAGGTCCAGACACCATGTGATATTGCTTGTGATTGATAAGTCTTATGGTTGCTAAAATCCCTTGCCAAGGCTACATTGTTCCAGACCTTGGGAATAGGCCTCATGTGCTGAGTGTCATGACTTGTACCATGTCAAAATAGTCAGCTGCTGTCCAGTCCAAAATGTCAAAAATGGTGCTTAGTGACAAGTGAGTCTTATGATCCTTCCCTATGCTGAACTCTTGACTGTCCTCAGTCAACTTGAAAGTCTTGTGATTGATTGCTTGATCCATGTGCCTAAATTGGTGAGAATAAAAACTGCTAGCAGTTTTGCTTGAACTTCATCAACACTCCCTACTTTAGTTCTTATCTCCTCCACATCTTAATCTTATTGCTATGTCTTCCAAACTCACCTTTCAACTCAAACAGCATGCCAAGGCCCAGGCCTTCCTTGATCAGGCTAGCTATGTTTTGTTGGTTGCTTGAGCTTTGCTAGTGACAAACCCTTGTGTGGTAGCTACTACCCTTATCCAATTGTGGCTTTGTTGGTTTGAGATGGTGGGTAGTGGGATGGAGTGGGCCAAGTTGGTGACTGTTGACAAGGAGTGTCAGCAGTTGTATGAACACTACAAGGAGGAGGAATGGATCTGCCTATTTGACAAGTACTTTGTAAGTTCTTTTAACTTCCTCTTTAGTGACAATGTCAACAATCTTTCACTAGGTTCCTCTTCCACCTTCTTTGGAGTTTTTAATGGAGGATCTGGCAGCTGGAATGAGGGTGAGTGCTGGTGACATTGCTAGCACTAGCAACTCTGCTAAGATGACTTCAGCTTTTTGAAGACTTATCACCAAATGACCAGTTCTATTTCCAGTACCCACCATGTGCATTAGCAGTGGCAAGGGGGGAGGAGCAGAGTGAGGGCTGCAGGAGTGAGGGTAGTGCAAATTGAGGGGACATTGGAGAGGCTGAGCCCTCAACTCCCAAGTGTGCAGCTAGCAGTGTTGCTAAGGGGTTGGCAGTGTTGCCAAGAGTGGCAACAACCTCAAAGAACAAAGGGAAGGGGAAGGGCAAGGCCAGGGAAGAGGACAAAAAGGATTCAAAGTAAGTTTTTATGTTTTTGCTAGTTCTTGGTAGTATTTTGCTGATATTATTGCAGGAACCAATTGAAGAAATGTTTACCAACAAGTGCTTGGCAACACTGCTTTGCTGTTGAAAGGCCTTGACTGTGGTGGACACAGGTATGGGAGCTGGAGTGGTGTTAGAGAAGGTAAAGGGAAAGTCAACTGTGTTGCTAGAAAAGCAACACACTTTTAAACAAGAACGTGGAGCAGTAAGGCAGTAAGTCTTTTAGCACTCTCCCCATTCCTTTTGCTAACAATCTTTGCTTAGTGCAACAACTGCTGGGCTGAGAACAACCCAGAAGGCTGCTGGTACCCAACAAGGGCCCAGCCTTGCTACCATTGCAACAACATGAGGAAGAGCTGTTTGCATAGTAGGAGATCATTGAGGAGCATTGGCAGGAAGTTTGCCAAGAGAATAGCAGCAAAGGCGGCTTCAGTTCAACAAGTGCAGTTATTTGTGGAGTGACAGAAGGAGTTGTCAAGGAAAGGGGAGCCCATCTAAGTCAAGCACTTCAGCTTGCACTTGCCAACATTACAAGATGGGTCAAAGGTTGGAGGCAGTGGGGTCACTAAGAGCAAGCAACAAGAGAAGAGGAAGGAGGTGGCATGGACCATGAATGAAGCTTCATGCAGTAATACATACCCACAGCTGCACCTAACTTTCCACTAGCACTCCATTCCATACCACAGCAAACAATCCTGGCTCCTTTAAACATTGTCAATCAAATCCATCTAGCATTTCATGCTGCTTCACAACATAGCATTTACCCATCTTGGCACCTTCCTGTATCAAACCTACTTCATTCAATGTACATTCTTCCTCCACCTTCCAACATCTGTGTCATGATGCCATGTCTATTGTACCTTACTAATCTTGTTACTTTACTATACTCATTATTTGCATATATCTCGACCATTCTCTCATTTCACAACCCAGTTTCTACTTAAATACCTGTTAATACATAATTTTGTTGTCCTGGGCTGCACCATAAAATCAATGACTCTGTGTCTTTGGTGTCTTTGACACAACAGAGTAGAGATGAAATTGGTTGTATGACTCAGCATTATGATCTGTAACACAAGTTTCGAAACTCCAAACTTTTGGGATATGCTTGACTGGCATTGCTTCAACACGGCAATACATCTACTGTTCTCTTACTCAACACAGATAGATATCATTCAGAAGTTATTGCACAGGTTCCAGAAATCTGATTATTAAAAGGTACTGTCAATCCCTCACTATATATGAATTGATCGAAATTTTGAAACTCCCGACTGATGATAGTAGGACCTATGCTTATATTTGCCTTTGCTTCACTTCCCCATCCATCTGTGCTGGCACTGAGGTGGTTAGCAAATAGTAGCTATTGTTGTTAGAAATCTAGACTGGAGTGTACACAGACCTAGATAGATATGTGTGAATATGCAGTACAGTTAGTGGCCATGGAATGTAATAGTTACTCACCCTCAGTCCGATACAAATGATTGATGGTACTATCTACCAGTGTCCGAATATATGAGATAGGTGTGAACAATGTTTTGGGTCACTAATCATGCGAAAAATGCGCTCATCATTTGTTGCTCGGCCCATAAGTTTGCGCCATCAATTGCATGGCCCCTTGCACACAATGTTGGCCCATGTGTGTAGCAAGGAGAATGTGTGGTGACATCATGTAAGTCCAACAACTCTTCTTTTCCCGTTGTTTTGTTCTTTTTCTGATAATAGCTTAACATAGAGTTGTCACAAAACTACAGTGCCATTTAGTATTGGGTTGACATTACTGATACGTCCACATCGTATGATGTGAGGAGTACCAAAACTTATACTTACATACATACAGCAGAGCAACTTCAGGTGAAAAATCACGCACAAGTGACCACGGTGATACCGTCTACTATGCGTATCATACACAAATCATACGTATACATGCGCTCGCAACAGCTTTAATAAGTAGTATGTAGTCGTACAACCAAGCTCGGAGTATGGACGATATCTCCAAGTACCAAGAACCAAGAACCAAAGAATACAATATACATCTCAAGTACCTAAAAGTATAGAATACGTATCAACCACGAAGAAAAAACAGATCATTTCATCTGTATGCGTATTTGAGTTGCTATGCGGAGGCAGGTATGACAAATGAGGGTGGATGGCTTCGTCCGGCGTGATAAGTAAATAAAGAGTGTTAGAGTTGATGTAGGGATACAAGATGCCAGATGAAAAAACAAAAAAAGGAAAGGGAAGGTGGGGAATACTCGCCTAAAGGCGTAGATAAGTATGTAAGGAGCGTTACGTATAATAAAATATACCAGCCAGTGGGTGAGTAGATGAAGAAATAGATAGATAGGTATTAGCGCAGTACCCCGATATCATAAAATAAAAGAGCCCGGAAACGAAAGACGATAATACTTACGCGTATTGATTAGGCCTCACTCATCCTCTCAGCATCCACACTCGAATCCACAACCTCCCCGAGCGCTTTCACACTTGCTTTTCCTTTCCTCATCCCCGTCCCTCTCGTCTTTGCCTTTGCCACCGCCGCACTCGGACCTTTCCTCTCCCTCCCCCTCTCAGGGGACACCGACGCCGACACCGAGTCCTTTCTCGATCTCGGAGACGCAGACATGATCACGACCTGCACCTTGCCCTTGTTGGTCGCATGGGCATGTGCGTGATCGGGGGACGAAGGCCGTGAGGTAAAAGGAGGCGCAAGGACGAGTGGGCTGCTTGTTTTGGGCTTTGGTGTCGCTGTGGATTTGGGTTTGGATTTGGGTTTAGAGGCTCGTGATTGCGGGTTGGGTGATGATGAGAGCGTCAAGGCGGGAGGAGCGTCGTCGATGTCCATTTTGTTGGATGCTTCGTGAGCAGAGTCCGGCTTGGACTTGGGAAGATGCGCGTGCGTGCGTGCTTTCTTGCGGCTGTTTGAAGATTGCGGTGAGGTGTTGGTAGATGGATGTGAAGACGTCAAGGACTGCTCGTCACACTCGTCCTCGTCGCCTTCAACATCGGCGACCAGTCGACCACGTTTGCGCGTGGAGCGCGGGGACATCCCGCAGCGGAGCCGCTCGCAAGAGACGAGCTTGTCGTCGTGCATCGTCGAGTCTGCGCGGAACCGCGCGCGTTTGGTGTCTGTCTGCAAATAAAATGAGAATCCATTATATAAAAGAGACGTGGAAAATGCATATATACCGTGTGCTGACCTTCATAGCACCACCCGTCCGGCGGGCCCATGTCCCCATCGCCCTCCACCGTCTTCCCACAGCAATTCCACAGCGTCTCATACAACGTCCCCGTCCCCTTCGCCCGCGCCGACACCCTCTCCACCTCCGCGCTCTCATCGTCATGCGCAACAAGACAGCTCCGATCCGTGTTCTCGATCTCAAAGAAGGACTTGTGGCACCGCACGCAGTGGAGCTCGGGCGGGGGCGCGAGCGAGGCGAAGAACGTGGATAGGTGGTGGAGCATTGCGGAGTCGAGGGTGGTGTTGGAAGGGTGCAGACGCGAAAGCGTGTAGGCATGCAGAGTCTGGGGCGGGATGGTCTGGATGTAGGCGCGTAGGACGGCTGAGCTGGGTGTGGAGGGCGGCGGGGACGGCGTGGAGGGGGGCTCGGGGGCGTGGTTGTCGACGATGGAGGGTGAGGGCGTGCGGAGTTGGGCGGCAGACGTTCTTTTGCGCGAAAAGAGGCCAAAGACCATCGTGGTTGGAGGGAAGTGGCAGTTGCGGCGAGGCTGATCGCATCAGTACTCACTAAACATTGATCGATAAACAAAGAAGCAACCATCATACCAGGTAGTGTTCAGAATCTAGTTTTTTTAGAATGCTGAAACTTAGAACAAAATCCTTTCAGCCGTTACAGCTTTGTCATTACTAAGACTCACCGCTTCTCAACGAGAAGAGGCTGAACAGTGCAGTTTGGGAAAACGGAGCTTCGGTTAAATGTTGCAAATCCTGTGATTTTTTACATTTGCGCCATTACATTTGAAAATGTATTACAAGTGGTTAGCGGCCTTGGCGCCAACCAGATTGAATCTTTTGGGTTATCGATAAATTTCGACCCTCTTATCTCAAAACGATGTATCAAGCCCGTAGTGGAAGTGATGGATCGACGACGGGTATTGTTCTCGTTTGTGTTGATCTTACAAGATGCAGGTTAGATGAAATGTGAATCGGATTCTCGTAAAGCTCATATTGCTCCATGAGAGAGTGCAGATTACCTTGCGATCCATGAGCTACAAGAGGCCCGTGCGTGAGAACAGCCGCTGTTACAAATTGATGAGAGTACTTGTTTGCTTTCCCTCCTTCCACGAGTTCCACCAAGCCTTCGTGACAGTTCAACTATGGATGCCACTATGCAGAACATCAACCCGAACCAAATCCAGCATGGAATAAGGATTCTGTCCTTAGGTATGCTTATTTGACCACAAAATACAATCACTAGCGTTATCGGAATGATTATCCCAGATGATGGTGGTATACGTGGCCTTTCTGAACTTATCATTCTTCGAGAAATCATGTTTCGACTTATGCGCTTGGAAAATACCGAATATCTACCTAAGCCTTGTGACTATTTCGATATGATCGGTGGAGTTGGAACAGGAGGGTATGTCACAACACCACTTACAAAGTTAGCTATTTCAAGAGAGTATATTAGAGTCATTGCATTGATGCTTGGTCGACTCCGTATGCCTATTGACCTGGCTATAGAGAAGTACGTCAACTTCAGTCGGAATGTCTCCTCTGATGTCAAGAAATGGAGCATGAGCTCCCACAAGTTCAAGGCCTCTGTCTTTGAATCTGGTATGAGAGATATCTTAAGATCTGCTGGATCTCTTGGGGAGGCATTTATGCAAGAGGATGATTTCCTCTGCAGAAGGTACATAATTTATCTGTGTTCCTGATCTACTAGCTGACATTCTATTATAATGTCCTCAAAGTTTTGTGGTGGCACTTCCTTCTGCCATATGACACCTCGAGTGTTCAGGACATACAAGGTACAAGCCAACCAAGGGTATGACTGTACAGTGGTGCAAGCTGCTTGTGCAACTACTGCCATTCCTCAGCTTTTCAAGCCTGTTTCAATTACTTCTGGTGGGTTAAATGAGAGTTTTATCAGTGCTGGTCTTGGGTATAGCAATCCAACCAGTCTTGTCCTGAAAGAGGCAACAATGGTGTTTGGTCCTTCTCAGTCAGTGGCTTATCTTGTTAGTATAGGAGCTGGACATTCTGGGCATATTTCATGGAAGCCAACCCAGATTTTCAAGAAAAATTTGGTGGACCTTCTTCATCAAATAGCTACTAATTGTGAAAATGTTTCTGAGAGTCTTGTGGAGTGCTATATACAGATACCTGGTCTGTTTTATAGGCTCAGTGTAGATCAAGGACTTCAAAAAATGGCTTTGGATGACTGGAACAAACAAGGAGAAATTCAACCCCACTCTCTAGCCTATCTGCAGAAATCAAAAGTTTCACAGGAATTGGATATGCTTGTAAACACTTTGCATGATTATACTCATCAGACTACTCTTGAAACATTACATATGTAGTTGGCTTGATTGAATGTGCAATTTTGCTGACCTTTATTGATAGGTGGATATATATCTTCTCAGAAGACACAGTCAATGATATCTGAGCAAGTACTCCTGCCAGTTGTACCTGCTCCATCTCCTCTGTTCACTGGCAGAGCAGATATTTTGTTATACCTTGCAAAGTACTTCAATGCTCATTCAGTGGAACTCCAAATACAGCAACGTTTTGTGCTGTATGGGTTAGGTGGAGCTGGGAAGACACAAATTGCATGGGAATTTTGTCATAAATTTGGGAGCAGGTATAAAACTATTGTATTCTTATCAAGCCATTATCTGATTTCATTATTCATAGATTTGCAACCATGTATATAATCAATGCCAGCTCTCAGGCATCCACTGAACAGTCTTTGATATTTGTTGCTCAGAGTGCTAGATTGACTGATATTACACCTACTGCTGCTTTCACCTGGTTTTATCACCAGAAAAAAGAATGGTTGATAATTTTTGACAATGCTGATGATCCTGATGTAGATCTACAGGACTTCTTTCCTGACTGTAGTCATGGAAATATTCTGATAACTTGTAGGAATGAAGCATCCAGGATGTATGCACAGAAAAACTACTATAAAATTGGAGAAATGTCTGTTGAAGATTCATTGGCAGTATTTTATAAAACTAGTCAAAGAAGAAACACTGAGGAGGTAGCTGCACAGGAGCTTGTTCAAGAACTGGGATATTTAGCATTGGCTATTGTCCAAGCTGGAAGCTATCTATTCCATAACCCCTACATGAAGATTAGCCAGTACCTTCAAGAGTATAAAGAAGACAAGTCAAGATATCTGAAAGAAGTAAGAGAACAAAAGATGGACAAATATCAATATTCTGTTTTTGCTACCTGGGATCTGAGTTATCAAAAGTTAGATGAAAGAGCAAAGGATATTCTGATGCTATGTGGTGTACTGCATCATTCTGAAATACCAGTGTCAATTTTTCAGAGAGCCTGGACAAATATATCTTATAGGTCTGAGCTAGAAATTGAGGAATTACAGAATATGCTAAGAAAATTCCTGAGTAAAGACAAAATTTGGAATGACATATCAATGGAAAGATCAATTGATATGCTCAGAAAATATTCATTGGTGGAGATATCTGGACAAGGAGAAATGTTGTTGAACATCCACTCACTTGTTCATGAGTGGGCTCTCAAATCATTACCAAGAGAGAAACAAGTAAAAGCCCAACAGGGTCCACAACAGTTATTCTATTGTTTGTGTTTAAGAAATGAAGAAATAGAATACAAGGGTGCAGCACAATGGGTTCTTCATGCAAAAGCATTGATGAACAATCCCAATCAGAGATGTGATGATTACAAAATTGCAGAGGCATTAGGTAGAATTTTTGGAGGAGCATATTTCTGGAGCAATGCAGAATTACTTCAGCAGCAGATACTCAAGGCCCAAATTGAAACACATGGCAGCAGGCATACAGAGACAATTCAAGCCATGTCTAATCTTATCACAACCTTATGGAAAGCTGGGAGGCCTGAGACAGCAGAGGAGCTTGGACAGCAAGTACTGAAGACTCATACTGAATCACTTGGAACCAGCCATCAAAGCCATGTCTAACCTTGCTGCAATTTTATGGAAAACTGGAAGGCTGGAGAAGGCAGAAGAGCTTAGACAGCAAGTGCTCAAGGCTCATACCAAAGCACTTGGAACTAGCCATCCAGAAACAATTAAAGCCATGTCTAACCTTGCTGCAATTTTATGGAAAGCTGGAAGACTGGAAAAGGCAGAAGGGCTTGGACAGCAAGTGCTCAAGGATTATACTAAAGTATTTGGAAGCAGCCATCTAGAGACAATTCAAGCAATGTCCAACCTTGCTGCAACTTTATGGACAGCCAAAAGGCTGGATGAAGCAGAGAAGCTTGAACAACAAGTACTAAAGGCTCATACTGAAGCATTTGGAAGCAGACATCCAGATACAATTCAAGCCATGTCTAACCTTGCTGCAACCTTAGGGACTGCTGGAAGGTTGGAGGAGGCAGAGGAGCTTGGACAGCAAGTGCTCAAGGCTTGTACTGAAGCATTTGGAACCAGCCATACAGATACAATTCAAGCCATGTCTAACCTTGCTGCAACTTTGAGAAAGAGTCAAAAGCTGAATGAGGCAGAGGAGCTTGATCAACAAGTGCTCAAGGCTTGTACTGAAGCACTTGAGAGCAGCAATCCAGATACAATTCAAGCCATGTCTAACCTTGCTGCAACCTTGAGAAAGAATGGAAAGCTGCAGGAGGCAGAGGAGCTTGATTAACAAGTGCTCAAGGTTCATACTGAAGCACTTGGGAGCAGCAATCCAGAGACAATTCAAGCAATGTCTAACATTGCTGCAACATTGAGAAAGTATGGAATACTGCAGGAGGCAGAGGAGCTTGGACAGCAAGTGCTCAAGGCTCATACTGAAGCATTTGGAACCAGCCATCCAGATATAATTCAAGCCATGTCTAACCTTGCTGCAACCTTAAGGACTGCTGGAAGGTTGGAGGAGGCAGAGAGACTTGAACAGCAAGTGCTCAAGGCTTATACTAAAGCATTTGGAACCAGCCATCCAGATACAATTCAAGCCATGTCTAACCTTGCTGCAACTTTGAGAAAGAGTGGAAGAATGGAGGAGGCAGAGGAGCTTGACCAGTAAGTGCTCAAAGCTCATACTAAAGCATTTGGAACCAGCCATCCAGATACAATCCAAGCCATGGCTAACCTTGCTGCAACATTGAGAGAGAGTGGAAGGCTGGGAGAGGCAGAGGAGCTTGAACAACAAGTGTTCAAGGCTTGTACTAAAGCATTTGGAACCAGCCATCCAGATACAATTCAAGCCATGTCTAACCTTGCTGCAACCTTAGGGACTGCTGGAAGGTTGGAGGAGGCAGAGAGACTTGAATAGCAAGTGCTCAAGGCTTATACTGAAGCATTTGGAACCAGCCATCCAGATACAATTCAAGCCATGTCTACCCTTGCTGCAACTTTGAGAAAGAGTGGAAGAATGGAGGAGGCAGAGGAGCTTGACCAGCAAGTGCTCAAAGCTCATACTAAAGTATTTGGAAGCAGCCATCCAGTAACAATCAAAGCCATGTCTAACCTTGCTGCAACTTTACAGAAAGCTGGAAAGCTGGAGGAGGCAGAGGGAATTGAGCAGCAAATGCCTAAGGCTCATACTAAAGCATTTGTAGCCAGCCATCCATAAATGATTCAAACTATGTCTATCTATTGAGAGATACTGAAAGGCTGGGGGAGGCAGAGGAACTTGACCAGCAAATGCTATGTAAATGGTAGGTTTTGTCTTACTTGTGCTAAAAATTACTGTGTAGATATTACCTTCAGATCCTATTTGTTTGTGACATGTTGGTAATATCTAATGTCTCTTAGCTGTAGGCCAGCCAAATAAGGTAGAGTATCAATCAGAGCTATACCCAGGGCTTTAAATTGCACAAGGTTCTAGCAACACAAATCAGTGAGGATGCAATGAGATGAATGTGGATAGCTTTAGTAAATCATATGTCTCAATAATGTCACTAGAATTTGGGCACTAGTGATGGTAACATTGCTGACAATAGTGAAAATAGAAACAATGAAAGTAGCAGTATTGATAATAGTCAAGATGCCAGCCTAAGTTGCTAGTACTAAAAGGTAAATACAAAATTAGAGCTCCCAATATTGGTACTGCAATGACAAGGATAGCAAGAGAACAGTAAAATTTGTACATATGATTCTCACTCAGAAGCTCAAAGTAAGTGAGGAGCTTAAATAAGTTACTATCAAGAACAAACTGAGATGGATTTTTCTCCATACACAAGTCAGATAGTATATATGGTAGCTAGTGTAAGCATAACATAGCTCATAGCAAATTGTAAGGTCTGGCAAACTTAAGCAAGACAAAGGAACACTAGGATTCTGTTAGGGAACCTAGCTCTCTCAACCATTTTCCTTATTGCTGGTTTTCCTCTCCACAAAACCATGCCATACTCCTACAACAAGTACTCCTTTGACAGTGCTATCTGCTGGTACCCCTATAGCTCTGTCATGTATCCAGGAGCCTGAGTTACAGGCTCATTACAGTGGATTTCCTTATCTGGATCAGAGCTCAGACTTGAGATGTTTCTTCATGTTTTTCCTGGAAGCTCTAGGGGAGAATCCTTAAACTTGTTCTCTTTGAATCTCCACCTGCCAAATCAGTGGTTAGAACCCTTGAACATTTCATAAACTCTGAATATGCTTTGAATCTCCTTCTGCCAGCTGTGTGATTGAGCTATAGCCTCCAGAGGTTGCCCTTACAGATTGTGAACTATGGAGTAATAAGACAGAATGAACTTGATTCCTGAACATCTACTAAGCATGATGAGACTTGATGCTAAGTCACACTACATCAAGGATGCAGTGAACTGAACTGTTTTTATACACCATGCAAGGCACATCTATAACAAATAGTTGTTCAAAGCAATGTATCCCTTGTTGATGCAACACACTTTTATAACAAATAGTTGTTCAAAGTAATGTATCCTTTGTTGATATCTGGTACTGCTATATAAGGAAAGTTTTGACAAAGCTTGCACATACTCAGTATAGCCATCATCAGTCAACTTCCTCTTCAAAAAATGACTGTTTCTGATCTGAAGGCCACTCATGCAGCATACTTCACCAGAAGGAAACAGAAGGTCAGTCCTGTTTTTAAATAGTGCTGCATTGGATACATCATTCAGAATCAAATCTCACTGTACAAAGTCAGTAGGTGAGGTTTGAGTTGCAAATGCAGAAAAAACATGAATGTCAAGAGGAAGGGTCCAAAGTCAATATAACAGGGTTTCAACCTCTCTGCTTGCAGGGCCCCATCATAAATCATTGTCCATCTCAAATTAGAAAGGATAACAAAGTATGAAGATTGTAATTAGGCAGCATGGGTTGAGTGTACTAATCAACCACATAGAGTTGGTAAAAAACAAGTGTTGAGCTTTGGATGAATGGTTTGATGAATGCTATGCAAAGGAGAAAGACTAGTGGGCAATGAGAAACAAAGTCTGTCAGCTGTAAGACAAGGCATAAAAACTGTGCACATAGGAGATGTGATGCTTTGAAGAAGTCTCAACATCTGGGATTTAAATCTCTTGGTATTTATTATGAGATTATGTACAAGGTGTTTCACTAGGGCACCTCTTGTTGGAATTATCTTGAGAATCTTGGTCAAGTGGCTTGACAGGCTTGGGCATTTTGAGGGCTTTTACTACCATGCTCTTTGTCACAGCTGATAGCCCTTGTTCAAACAAAGTAATTTTCCTAAACATCATCACACTATTGGGAGACAATCCTGCTTAAACTCATCTTTGAAAGCTGAATGGCAAAAATACAAAGAATGTAGATATTCACAATGTGTCTTTGTAGCCTGCTGTGGAGTAAGAATGACCATAACTTTCTTACCTCACAAATCACTGTTCCAAGGACATAAAAACAATGACTTTTGATGATAGCAAAGGGTTCACTGTTGTCATGGAAGCAATCAGAATAACAGGACTCCACTGACTATACCATCAGTGCTTATTAAACACTGAGCATGTGTCTAGTAGTAGAGTCTGAACTCAAACTTGTTGTGGAGTGGCATTACCAACTAAAATTGTGCAGGCCTTGCATAGGGCAACTGTGGGTTTGACTTCCAAAGCCTGCATTATCAATTAGTATATTAGTCTTTTTGGTGTTCCTGATCTTCAGAGTATAGTCCAAGCATTTTTGGTATCTAACATTTTCAATGCCTGCATGGTGCAGTGGCATTGTTTGCTAGAATCCTGCAGAATTTGCAGATAGGGCAACATTGTGTTTGAATCCTGAAGCCTACTTTCAAGGGTATAGTCCAAGCATTTTTGGTGTCAAACATTTTTGACAGCCCCTTGGTATAGTGGCATTGCTTGTTAAAATTTCACAGGTCTTGCATAGGGCAACTGTGGGTTTGACTCCAAAGGCCTGCCTTATCTACTATGTTAATAGCTTTTTTGGTGTTCCTCAGATGTTTTTATCTGACTTCAGTGCTTTCCATGATGTGACAAAATTGTTGTATATATTATGGAGATGATAAAGGGTACTGGAAATGATAGAGATTATTGAAGCTACTGAGCATTGCCAGTAGGCAACAATGGAAATATTCAGCCAGCAGAAATGTTTTGTCAATAACAATGAAAACTACTACTGGAATCTGCTGGTATATGCAGCATCAATGATGCCAGGCTGATTGAGCAGATTTGTTGTGACTACTATGTTGTGTAGGAGTTGTAGATCTTTGAATGTATTGAGCTGCATTCTCTTTCAATCTCTTTGCTTGAGACCTTCTTTGTCTTTTTGAGATTGTTGGTAGCAGGTAAGGTGATGCCTTGCACCTCTTATGTGCTGGTTGATTAGATGGTATTTCCTCCATTTCTGTTTCATGTGTCTCTTCCTGATGAAAAATTTGGAGAACAGATCTAGGAACTGTGTAACAAGAAGACCCATCTGCTAGGATACTGATTAGGGTGACAAAGTAATCCCATCCTTTTTGCTGTAGTTGTACAGTGGCATTGTTGGCCACCTCAACAGTGGAGGATTCAGGTTCCCAATGAGATCCACTGTGGTTATGGCCCATCCAAGCCATTCTGACATTACACATGACCAGATAGCTGCATAATGCTAGTTCCACTATTAGGATCAGATATAAGGATTTGACTGGACTCACTGCTAGATCTGGCTGGCAGCACTGGAATTTCCAGCTGCATCAGAGTTGCCAGCAGGTGTGGAAACCCTACTGGGTTTGCCAGACAGACCAACTGCTCCTGGAATGCCAGATTTGTCATTGGACTCAGCTTACTCCAATCCACCAGTTTTTCCATCACCACTTGATGATGTAACATGTTTGGCTAGTGGACTTTGCTTTTGTTTCCTCTGCCATTTTCCCTTCTTGCAAGCAGATTTCCATGCAGCAGCTATAGAGCTTTCTTTATAGTCCACACAAGTCTTATACTCTGCAACAACACTCTTTTTATTCTTGTTGACATAAACTTTGCACCAGAAAGTATTGCCAGATCTATATTGTTCCTGATAGTCTCTCCAGAATTCAGCAAGTGCAACAGCTCTGACTAACCAAAGTTGTGGTGATTCTTGAGTTCTAGACATTCAGAAAGATATCTTTGTATGGAGCATATTTGTAATGGAAGCCTGATATGATGATTATTGAGTGAGAAATCAGACTTAAAAACTGTAATGGAAGCCTGATATGATATTTGATGATTATTGAGTGAGAAATCAGACTTAAAAAACAAGGAAAACAGATTGACTATGATGCCTGTTCAAATAGTCCCAGAAAAGCATTTCCAACTCTGACTGGGTTTGGACCATGTTGTCTGGTGGAGCTAGTATTGGGGATCCATCACTGTCTTGCTCAAGAGCAAGATCAGGATGGGTAATGACAGAAGGAATAGTGCCAGGTGATATTTGTTGCTGTACATGTGCCAAGAACAGCAGACATGTAATCCACCATCTTTTGTTTGAATTTACCTACAAGGTCAGGGAATGTATTTTCAAATGAATCCTTGTTGGTTATGTCAGATCAAACATGTTGCTATGCCCAGAATGTACACTGTTGTTCAAAGACTGTAGGATGTGGAATAATATGACCACTTGCACTCTAAGAGTCATCCTTTCTGCAATCAAACACACAACAGTCCAGCTCAACATGCCTATTTCCTTAAACTGAAGTATGTCTGCATCAAAGTGGGTACTGGACAGCAGATGGATGCCAGATCAGAAAAAACATTAATGATTATGGAAATGAATGAAAAATGGAGGAACAGGCAACATGATTACATTTGGAATTGATCAGAAATGGGCTACAAACTTGTGCTGGATCTCTGGCAGATTTCTCTTCTGGATCTACCAAGCAACTGTTTTTCATAAGCAATTTCCCTCCTCTGGACTTAGCCAATTTATAATATTTTTCACAGCCACATTGTATTGTGAAAGGACCTCTTGTCATGAGCTGTTGAGATCCTCAACACCCAATAAGTTCTTTATCTCTGTTAGGTCCAGCTGACCCTGGGGGCTCTCTCACTGTAGAGCAAACAGCCCACTAGTTGGAGGACTACAATGACTAAAGGAGTTACAGAGCATCAGAGTTCAATGAAAGTTGAACAGACAATCCTGAGGTCCAGACTTGGGTGAAAGTACTAAGTTCAAAGGCAAAGAGGTGCCAGAAGACTTAGGGATTGAGCCAGGGTTTAATACAAGCAATGGAAAGGAATTACATTGTATTTGGAGTAAGTTATGGAGTAAATCACATAGAGACATACATATGTAGTGTGTCATGCAGTATAGCAGAGCATGTTTTGTGTGGTATCATATGGCAGTGGCAGAGTCTGCTACACCATAGCAGAATCCCCACAATGTAGCATATGATATGGGTGCTGTAGAGGCCTTACAATATGCCATGCTAGACTTATCCAGTGGAGTTCTTTTAGTAAATCATTTCAAACCCTAATTTGAAGAGCTGCTGATACAACTGGGTTTGTTGCAAGTAGATTTTGCTGTGACTAGCCTGTCATGGCCACTTGAGAATACCACAATCTGCTTGTATGGGCAGAACAGCAGCAGGTCAGCCAGAAAGCCACTGGCAAGATGGGGTCTGGCTAAAGCTGGTACCATCATTGGCTAGAAAGCCACTCAAATGAACATATTTTTTCCCACAGTCTCTCTCAACATGGTAATATAGGAAAAGGACTTATGAAGATCTATTTTGATTCAAGAAATGATCATCAAGGGGAAGAAACAGAGCATCCTGCCAGATAAACAAAAATGGAGAACACATCATATTATTAATGGTTTTTCAGATTCTGTGGAAGGCAATCAGAATTCTTGAGAAGCAATCAGATTCTTTAGAAGCTATCAACCTTCTTTGGCAGCCAATCATCAAACTTCTTTTGGACAGTACACATAAATCACTAGAGGCATGTGACCTCATTTCTGAGATTCTTGACTTTCAAGCCTTATTTTGCTCTTCCACAGCCACTCATAATTATTGGCTCATTGCTGTGTGCTACCCCCATGACTATGTCCATTGAAGAACTTTTCCAAGAGCTCTATGATACTGAAAGCTCTGTGTTGGCCTCTGCTCCTGGAGAAGACCTGTCTGATTTCAAGGGTAGGGTCAAAGGATTGGTGAGCAACTGTACTTGTAGAATCTTATGCAACACTCACAGATAGTGTAAATAGAAATCTTTATAGAACAAAATTTCACAGAAAGAGGAGAAACAGGAAAGCTTCTCCAACAATGCCCTGTGAATTTTGTCAGGCAAGTTGTCAGATGCCAAGGAAATTGAGGAGCTGAAAGAGAATGCACAGTTGCCTCTGACAAAGACAAAGACAATGATGACAACAATCATTCTGATGATGAGGAACACTAGCAGAAAATTACACTGTCAATGAGGCTAGAGAAGTACCTCATGATGGCACCTCTATGTGCAAAGGCACAGCTCCACCCCTCTTGCTAATGGGCTGCAGTGTGTTAAGACAAAGGGGGAACCTCATGTGATACTTGCCAGTTGGTGCTGAAGAAATCCTGCAGCCTTACAAAGGATCATAGAGCAGAGGTCCAGGCAAACAAGGGCAAGGATGGAAAGATGGAGAAAAGGCAGGAAAATCACAAATCTGCCAAGTATATAGATTGTAAGTTTTGATTTTGTCATCTGAAATAATTTTCTCACAACAGACAGAACCAACAACACTAGTTGCTGGACTGTTGACAATTGGCCAGGCAGATGTTCCACCAGCTAGTGGAAAGGGAAAGGGAAAGGAACAGGCAGATTCACCAGCAGCCAGTGGAAAGAGCAAGGGGACAGCAGGCAGATCTGCTGTCAATAGTAGAAAGGGCAAAGGCAAGCAATGAGCAGATCTACCCCATTCTATTCTTGTACAAGCTATGTTGAGATTGAACTGATGAGTTGATTTCATCAATGGAAGAATTGAGGTCATATCTAAAGAGATGAGGTCTGAGTTTGTGCTAGCTGAAAAGATGAGGTTTACCAAGATGAAGAAGATGCTCCAGTGATACAATATGCTTAGAGCACTTAACAAGCACATGGACATTATGGATGCAAGTGTTTTGTGAATAGCATCCAACTCCAACAGGACAAATCAGATTGTCAAAGCTCATGCCAGGCATCTAATGTGGAACAAAGTCAACATTGTTGCTCTCTGGAGCATAGTCAATAACCTTCAAAACCAGCTTCATATCTGTTGCTCTCCCATTCAACAAGCATCCAGCCTCCAGCACCTTTCTGCCTGCTCAGGCCACTACTCTCAAACCCATTGCTGAGGCAGAAGAGCCCAACAAGGATGACATCAAGATTGATGAAGCTGTTCCCATTGGCCAATCTGCTGTCCACAAGCAACCTGGTGCCAGCATCAATGACCCCACCATTCCCAGCAAATCTGCTCACCCTGACAAATCCACTCTCATCAGCAAGGCTAGTGTGCCAAGTTAACCCATCAGTGTGAACCTGCTCCTATTACTGACTTATCTCTGGTGACCACTCTACTGTTTCCCAAGCAGAGCCCATTCCAGCTGAGAAAACAATGAATATTAATAAAACAGCCCCAGCACCACCTTTTGTTGCTACTGGGAATGCCCCACTTGAGATTGCAACATGACATGGCCACATGTGCCTCCTATGCCACATGACCTCCCATGGAGTGTACTCATTCCTCTAGTTGTCTAGCAGATAAGTGGAAGGCTGATGAACATGCTGAGGAACCAGCAGCTAAGGAGATCAAGGACATCTAAAGAGGATGAGGGCCACTGGACTTTCTTGAAATTCTTTGGACTTTCCTTGAACCTTTTGGACATTTTGTATATTTTTTTAACCTGTTGATATCTGTAACAGTAGAGTAATATACATACCATGAGGTACATAATCAATCAATATCATATCAATTGAGTGAATTCAAGGCAATAGGAAACAAACTTGTACTAGTTGAGTGCAAGTAGTCTGCTAATCACCATTGGAATTTTGAAAGATTATTAATGTATAAGATGATCAGCAGCTCCAGTGGCATGGTATATCCGTTGCAAATATAGTGGAATGGTTCTGGACAGACATAGTTGTGGTTTGTCAACAATGCCAGGGTATAGCCCTTCAGTAAGAAAATATAGGATGGTTACAACAATAGTGTGTAATGGCACTGTGTTATGGCTTTCTGATCAATGTAATGTGGCAGTTGCAGGTTCAATTCCTGTAGCTGGCAATACATAATATTTGTTGCAAAATTTTTAATATTTTTTGCTTGCCCTAACAGATTTGGGATATCAATCCATTATTAGAGGCTAACTGCTGCAAACCAACCATGTAAGAATCATTAAAAAGTTTTCAGCAGAGAAAAGAATGTCTATGCTAGGAAGAGAAATTGAACCCCAGACATAGGCAACAAAATACCAGTGACTTGACTGACTACACCATTCTCTGCAATCTGTAAGCCTTGCATCTGGACAAATATGGGTTTGACTCCTAGAGCCTGCATTATCCACCATATTCAAAGGTACTGGAAATGATAGAAATGATTGAAGCTACTGAGCATTGCCAGTAGGCAACAATGGGAATATTCAGCCAGCAGAAAGGTTCTATCAATGACAATGGAAAGTACTACTAGAATCTGCTAGCATATGCAACATCAATGATGCTAGGCTGATTGAGCAGATTTGTTGTGACTACTACATTGTGTAGGAGTTGTAGATCTTTGAATGTATTGAGCTGTATTCTCTTTCAATCTCTTTACTTAAGACCTTTTTCTATTTTTGGCAGCAGGTCAGGTGATGCCTTGTGCTTCTGACATGCTGGTTGATAAAATGATGTTTCCTCTGTTTCTGTTTCATGTGTCTTAGGAACTGTGTAACAAGAAGACTCATCTGTTGGGATACTGATTTGGGTGACAAAGTCATTCCATCCTTTCCATCCTTTTTGCTGTAGTTGTATAGTGGCATGTTACCTGCCAGAGCAGATGTCAGCCAGCCTTCCCAAAGCCTTCCACTAACTCTGTCTGTCTCTTCATCAAATTGTCCTGTATAGGTTCTTTTGTTAAATACTGAATCATATAATCTTTCACCAATTGAAAAACATTCATAGATGGCATAGTGGATTGGATGTCCACTGGCTGGATTGAACATTAGCCAGCCTTCCCAAGTCCCTCTGCCAATTCTATCAAATTGTCTTGTACAGGTCTTGTCATCTTTCTCCTCACCTACTAGGGAATATTTGAGATATTCTTAAAGAAGTAAAACAGCTTTGAGAACATCCAATTTGTTGCTAATGCCAACAAAATCAATAAATATCTGTTTCTATTGTCCATCTTGGCAGAAAACAATCTTCTACAGTCTGATAGTGGCTTTTCTACCTTGGGCTAGTAGAAAGTTCCACAATAAAGATTTCTTTAAGAATACCTAATCTTGTGATAATATTGCTAATATCAATCATTTACTGTTGTACATCACTGTCACCTCTTCATATCAACCAATCATACATATTGGGCTCATTACCATTGTCCTTTGCCATCTCTTACCTGATGCTGCATATATTTTGGGAAACCTCCTGCTAGCACACTAATTGACACCTCATTCTGAGCATGAACTTGATTGGATTGGTGTAACATGGCCTAACTGCTAGTAATCCAACATATAATATTCAATGGTAGAACACATGGTGTGGAAGTACTGGAAGTATGCTATGAAAGAGTAAGGTATGAATTAAGTCCAATGTTAACAGTTGCACAAGCAATGATTTGGAATAAGAAAGTTCTACACAGGAGTCACACAAGTGATGATTTGGAATAGAGAAGTTTGAGACAAGTTGCAGCAGAAAACAGCTAAGTGGCAGTAGGGTAGAATCAAACCTTGGGTAGGGTCAAAGGTATGATGCTTGGGGATACAAAAGCTTTAAGATAAGGTGGTAGTGCAGGAGGAAACAGAAACAACACACATCTTGAAGGAAATATGCCACATGAAAGATTGTCTGCTGGGTTCTCTGCTGTTGAAATCCATAAAGTAGTGGTTTAAGTAGAATTGGATTGAAAGCTTGACACAATTTGTTGCAAAATGAAATTGGTAGCCAAGTCTCGAGAATGGCCCACTGCTAAAGCTCCAATGCAACTGGCATTGTCAGGATGAATGATTATGTGACAATCTTTGTACTTTGCTGTGATGATTGCACATACCATGAGATCAATTGCCACCATCTCAGCCCAACCTATGTCCTGATTAGGAGACATCCATCCAGGTAATGACTTCCAGGCCAGCCACTTCCATTCAGGATGAAACCAATGCCCCATGAGGGTAGAGGTGTCAACATACACCATAATGTCCAAAGGATCTGGAGGTCATATTATCTTCAGGGAACAGAGAGAGTCTTTTAGGATGCACTTCCACCACTTGATATCAAATATCACTGCCAGTGTGATTCTGTGTTTTACTCAAGAAGAGAAATCCTTTGCAAAACAGGATCTAAATTTGTAGAGGCTAGGGAGTCTTGAATGGCCTTCTGGCACAACCAGCATGACATGATTGAGTGTCCTGATAAGAGATTCAGTTGTCTGCAAGGATATGAAGGCACCAAGAGACCAGTCCTCAAGCTTTCTTAGGTACTTGATATGCTTTGCTGCCAGAAGTGCAATAGTCTTATCTGCTAGAGAACACTCAAAGCCAATGTAAATAAAGTTTCTGCAAAAGTGACAAACTTCTCTGGAGCCCAGGGCCAGCCTAGCTCCTTTGCCAAGGACTTGATGAGGTCCTCAGAGTATTTGTAGTGAAGCATCCCAGCTTGATCAGAGTGTAAGTACCAGAAAAATATAAAATTGTCAACCCATTTCAGTATGGCCTCCACACCCCTATTAAGAAAAATGTGAACTATGGTGTTGGCAACAGAACCAAGAATGCCAGGAGCTGGGGAAATGCCAAAGTTCAGCTGGTGATCAAACACTACTTTGTTCTCAATGGATAAAGCCATGAACAGTCTGTTGCTAGGTAGAGTGGGAACAATATGAAATGCTGATTTGACATCAAAAACTGTGACCTGAGCACTGACTGGAGCATCTGCAACCAGCAACCAGCATGCTGAGAAGGTGCCCCAGTCACACTGGAAATGTTTGGTGTTGATATGTGAGTTCACCAAGTGAATCAGAGGGTCATTGCAGAGGTAAGAATGATCCACAGTAATGTGCAGTTTCCCTGGTGTATGCTCAATGACATTCAGTGAAGCTGTGCAGTAATGTCCAAATGATCATTTAACCACTTCAGGAGAGTGTCCCTCTGAAACTCCACCAAGCTTGCATTCTTTGGAGTACTTTGAGAGGATAAATTCTGTTTGGTAGTATGGTAATGATTAGGCAGAGAGAATATACTGTCTAATTTAAATTGCTCTAGTGCTATGCCAAGGAATCAGAGGAGAATAATGAGGTGTCACAAGTAAGGACCTAGTGAAAAACCCTGCCATAGACTGTCCATGTCAGGTTCCACTGATCATGGGGGCTCAGCTTAACTGGGTGAGTCCTTACTAGGCAGACACAACATCCTGCACACATAACCTAGCATTCTGGGGAGGTCCAAACTTCAGATACTTGTGAGGATAAGCTAAGGAGAGTGGTCTGAACAGGTCCATGATAATCTTGGGAAGTCTCAGACAAGATACAAGGACCTAGTGAAAAACCCTGCCATAGACTGTCCATGTTAGGTTCCACTGACCATGAGGGCTCAGCTTAACTGGATGAGTCCTTACTAGGCAGACACAACATCCTGCACTTATAACCTAGCATTCTGGGGAGGTCCAAACTTCAGATACTTGTGAGGATAAGCTAAGGAGAGTGGTCTGAACAGGTCCATGATAGTCTTAGGAAGACTTAGACAAGATACAAGGAGGATTGGGCTTGGGGATGCATCAGACACAAGTTCAGAAGTGAGTATTGGGTGTGTAGAGTAAGCAGAGGCCATGCAAGTGATGGGAGTTGGGCCAGAGATTGATGGGGGATCAATTAGTGCTGATGGACTCTGGGGCCAAGCATAAGGCAAGGTCCAGGGTTAATTATAAATGTATGGGGTCATAAATGTATGAACAGATATATGCATGGAGTTTGTAATAAAGTTAGAGTTGAAAGGAATTCAAGCAACAATAAAGGAAACTGAAGCAGACAAGATGAGATAGAGTCAAGACAAAACAGAGACAAGAACAAAATAGATTAAGAGAAAGATACAAGATGAGAACAAGACAAAAGATAGAAACAGATACAAGACTGAGAAACATAACAAACACAGACATAAGTAGGTAATATCAAGACTACTATAGCAGATATTACTCTACAGCTTATATACTAACCACTGGGGCTCCTCTGGAGGCTGCAGGTCTGATAGCAAGGCTAGTGGGGTCATGTAGGTCTGGCAGGTGTTGGTTCTGATTGGACAGGCTGTGATGACACATTGGTGTGTGTCCTTGATGTGTGCCAGAGTTCCTGGAGAGCATTGGAGATATCCAGGGGCTTGGAAAATAATGGAAAAGTAATGGGGCTTGCCAGGGAGCTATTGGGGTTTGCCAGGGAAGCATCAGAGTTAGCCAGAGCAGGTGCTATGGGTGAACAAGAGTTGAGGTCAGTCAAGGGGGTGCTGGCAGGCTGTCCAGGCATCTGAGGTGTTGGAAGTTTTCTGAACTGGGCTGCCATCAAGAAGGACTTCTGCACAGAGTTTTTCCCACTAGACCCTGCCAAAACTGCAGCTTTGACACTACATAATAGAGAGCAATATGGGCAAGGAAAGTGTACATTGGACAAGTATATTGACTTGTTCTGGGCTCTGGTCAAGCAAGCCACCTACCCTAATGGCCTTCAATTATGCCTCACCTTCTGAGATGACCTGCACCCCATGCTGGTGGAACACATTGACAATCTTGTGGAGGGTCTCCTGGATGATGAAAAGATTGCATCATGGTATGAGGTGGCATGGGACCAGTGGCAACTCATGGAAATTTGGAGGGAGCTCTGCTGCCCACAGTCTAAATGCACTCCACTCTGATCACCAATCTCTGCCACCCTGTACCTGCTCACCCAATGCCAGCCCTTACTCTGGCCATCTCCACAACATGCCCCCTGCCACCAGGTAATCCTTTAGCATACTGACTTAAGCTCCCAGCAGGCCTATGCCAATTGCATCCAGTCTTCAATGTTGTCAAACTATTTCTAGCCCCAGAGGATCCAATCCCCAGCTGCCACCCTAAGCCACCCCCCCACCAGTTCTGGTTGACAATAAAGAGGAGTATGAAGTGAAGGAAATTTTGGATAGCAGAATATTCCAAGGGAAGTTGCAGTTCAAGATGAAATGGAAGGGATATGGCATTGAGGACATCTCTTGGGAACTATAGGCAAATGTACATGCACCAGCTCTGGTCCAGGATGTCTACCATAGGCATCCTAATGCCCCAAAAACCATTCAAGGCATCTACCCCATTTCAGCAGCAGACCAGGCAATTTGTGACTTCTTCTACCCAGTGCATCCAGATGCTGCATGCTAGAGGGGGGGTGATGTCAGATAACTGCCAATGCACATGTTTGGTCATATGTTTGGTCACCTGATCAGTTGCCATGTGTGTTCTGCACAGAACCCACATAGCAAGGTATGCACATGTTTGGCACATGTTTGGCAAGGTCAGGTGACTGGAGTAGATTTTCCAAACTCTGGCATTAAAGATCCTCAGACTTGTTCTCTTTGGATCTCCCTCTGCCAAGTGTGTAGTCCTACTTGTAGACATTGTACTGTGCTAAATAGACTTTGGATCTTCTTCTGCCAGTTGTGTGATTGAGCCACAGCCTGCAGAGGTCACCCTTACATCAAGTGCACTGTAACTCCCCCCTTCTGGCTAGAAGCTGACAGCTCCAACTTTGCCACTGGGGCCATTCTTTCACAGCAATTCCTGGATAATGGGAAGTGGCATCTGGTGGCCTTTTACTCCAAGAGCCTAAATGCAGTAGAGTAGAACTATGAGATCCATGACAAGGAGATGCTGGCCATTATCTGGTTGTTTGAGGAGTGGTGGCATTTCCTGGAAGGTGCATGGCACAAGTTCAAGGTCTGGACAGATGATAAGAACCTCAAATACTTCCAAACAGCCAAGAAGCTCAATTGATGACAGGCCCAGTAGTCCCTTTACCTTGCCAATTTTGACTTCTTATTGCATCACAAGCCTGGCCAGAGTATGGGGAAACCAGATGCTCTGTCCTGGAGAGCAGACCACCATGTCACAGGGGGAGAGGACAACAGCAACATTGTGCTCCTCTGCCTCAAACTGTTTGCAATCTGAGCCATGAAAGGTCTAGCCATCAGGAGAGCAGAGGTGGACATTCTCCAGGACATCCAGTGGAGTAATTGGGACAGTCAGCAAGAGTGCCTTATTGCACAGGCAGCTTGGATGCTGAAGTTGGGGCATACTACTGGCATAAATTGGTCTGCACAGATGAGTGGGCCCTCCAGGATGGAATCTTGACCTTCCAGGATTGTATCTATGTGCCCAATGTTCTGGAGCTCTGCTGGAGGATTGTAAAGCAGCACCACAACTCCCGCATCACAGGGCACTCCAGATGATGGAAAACATTGGAGCTAGTATTGCTGAACTACTTGTGGCCTCAGATGTCCCAGTATATTGAGTCCTCCACTAGTACATGTGATCTGTGTTGCTGGACCAAGTCCAAATGCTGCCTCCCCTCTAGACAGTTACACATGCTGCCCATGCCTATGGAATGATGGAGCATTGCCTCTATGGATTTCATTGTAGAGCTCCCCAACACCCACAGTTATGATGCAATCATGGTAGTAATGGACCTGTATGGCAAGTGAGTGCACTTTGTCCCAACCCACACCACCTGCTCTGCCATGGGCACTACAAACCTGTACTGGAGGAATGTCTGGAAGCTCCACAGCCTCTCTGGCACTTATGTCTCTGACCGGGGACCACAATTTGTGGTGGACTTCACCAGCGAGCTCTACCAACTACTTGGTGTGAAGCTTCACACCTGCACCACCTATCACCCACAGTCCATCAGCCAGACCAAATGTGTAAGCCAGGAGTTGGAGCAGTAGGATGACTGGGATGAACTCCTCCCCAATGCCAAGTTCCAATACAACAACCATGTTCATGCTTCCACCCAGTTCTCCCCATTCTTTCTCAATGCTGGACAACACCCATGCATGGGTTTCAAACCCTGGGCCCAACCCTCAGAGAATGAAGCAGTAAACAAATTTGTGGACTAGATGAAGAGGTCATAGCAGGAGGCCCAAGCAGCACTAGCAAAGGCAAAGGATGACATGGCACAATACTACAACTATGGAAGGACCCCAGGGCACAAATACCAGCCCAGAGATTGAGTCTACCTGGATGCCTCCAACATTATGACTACCTGGCCCTCAAAAAAGCTGTTGCACTGCTAGTTGGGACCTTTCACAGTGGAATGGCAGGTAGGGCCCCTAGCCTACCAACTCCAGCTCCCCATGGAGATGTGCCAGCTTCATCTGGTGTTCAACATGGTCAAACTGACTCTGGCCCCAAAGGATCCTATCCCAGGGCAATGTCTGCCACCCCCACCACCCCCAGTGGTAGTTGACAACAACAAGGAGTACAAGGTGGAGGAAATCTTGGATAGTCATTTATTCCAGGGACAACTACAATACAAAGTGAAGTGAAAGGGCTACAGAATTGAGGATATCTCATGGGAACCACAGGAGAATGTATACACCCCCAGACTCATCAGAGAGTTCCACAGGAGACACCCAGATGCTCCATGCACCATACAAGGAATCTACCCTATTTTGCCAGCAGACCAAGCAATCAGGGACTTCTTCTACTCTGCACATTGAGATGCTGCATGCTAGAGGAGAGGTAATGTCAGGGGACTTCCATTTCCAACCTCCATGACCTATTCTAGTGTCCCAACAGCTTGTTTGACATCTCCTGGGCTCATTCCAGAACCCCAGAGATCTCTGGAGAAATGTGGAGTTCTCCATATTACCTCACCAATCATTATCCTAGGGTTAGGACTAGCTCCAGCCTTCTGTACAGTAGTTCCCATGCCTCTGCTGCCCAATGATGCACTGCACCAAGCAGCAGGGATCCTTAGACTTATTCTCTTTGGATTCCCCTCTGCTAAGTGATTAGTTACTGATTGTATCATTGTCTACTCTTGCTAATATACTTTGGATCCCTCTCTGCTAGCTGCATGACTCCAATCTGCCACCCCAGAGGTTGAAGCTCTGTTTTTTCAGAGTGACACTTTGTAGGTCAGCACACAGTATATATGTGATTTTGAATTCTCTTTTATATAATAGATTCTCATTTTATTTGCAAACCAACACCAGACATGCCAACAACAAGCTCATTCCTTTTGAACATCTTTGCTGTGGAAAGTCCCCACACTTCACACATAAACATGGTGCAGGTTGTGATCATGTCTCCATCTCCAAGATGGAGAAAGCACTCAGCATTGGCATTGGTGTTGCCTGAGAGGGGGAGGGGGAGTAAATGTTTGAGTGTGGTGGTAGCAAAGGTGAGGGGATGAGGAAGGGAAAAGCAAATGTAAAGCCACTTGAGGAAGTTGTGGATTTGAACATGGATGCTAAGAGGATGGGTGAGTGAGTGAGGTATGCATAAGTATTATTGTCTCTTGTTTCCGGGCTGTTTTGAATGTTATTATATTGGCATACTGTGCTAATACCTATCTAGTCAAAGCAACATGTAGCACAGAGGAGCTGTAAGTATATACTGTGCCAGTTAAGTAATATTACATAATCCTATCCTATCAATGAAAGTGTAAAGCAAGGCTGCCAAATAGGGCAAGTGTCACATCACATTGAAGTTTAGAGTCTCATGAGGGAACTGGTGTGAGTCCTAGAATTGCGAAAACTGTCTAGTCTAACACATCACATCCCTTTATATACACAGATCAAGAAACATCAGGGATATCAAAGACAGTAGTGGGAGATAAGAGTCCAAGATAAGGTACAATGTAGTCACTGTCACAGTTTTCCTACAGAAAGCTGACAGTTCAAAAACTGACAGTAGCAATTTGATAATTATGGCCACTGACTTTGGTTCACTGCGAGTTGTAACAGTACAAATAACTAGAGAAACTCCTCCCTCATCGCAAACACTATGCCTTCAAAAGACATTCTGCAGACATGGGATCTTTGTATTGAACAAAGTGATTGGATTTACACTGTTAAACTACTCAGTTGTGATGCCATGATGGTGAGTTGACCTTTTCATGATTACTTCATTGAACTAAGCCAATGATAGCTTGATCCTGTTGAATATGGCATGGGATTTAAAAGAGGCAAGCTGGATGCTTTCTTTGACTCTCAAACAAATGAAATCCTATGTGAGCAAGTTTGTTTTACCATTGAACTATTTATAACATATGAACGTTTGTAGTACAAGAAGGTATGGACAAAGCCTTCAATGATGGGAAATGGGTACTTGTTCCCAAGTCAGAACATCTGAAATATCTCATTCAACTTTGGTTGGACAATCTTCTCTGTGCATCAGACTTTAGGGAAAGTTATATTCCGGTATGTAACAGTCCACCTCCCTTCATGTGTCCTTCTGACATTTGGTTCAGCCACAAGAGGATCTTGGAAAATCCAGATCTGGTTGCACTCTTTATCCATACAACTTTGTCTAGCTTCAGTCATACAACATCTATCATCTTGATGGGACTCTTGTTCAGAATGGTACTTGTGTTTGGTCATCTATTCCTCCATATATCTGGGTGGTTGTCAGTGGCTGTTTCGTCCAATGTGATGGTCAGGATAGTGACCTTCCAGCATATCTCACTCCACAAATATCCAGACTTTGTGATGTCGATGACATGTTACAGGCACTGATTTTGTATTGTTTTATTACTAGCCAGCTAGAGCCTGATAGACAGGATCCTATTTGTGAGGAAGTAGATGAGGCTCTATTACAGGATGTTCTGTAAATGTGTGCAGACATGATCCTCTGTTATCAATCCTTAGCTCTGCATCTAACACTCATTGTGAGGGTAACATTAATGTATCAATCACAATGTAACGGCTTTACATGGAATGTTGATTACTTTGACATGACAATCTCTGTTTTATAAGTGGTCCCCATACCTCACTAATTTCCACTCTGGTTTGTGAGTTCCATTGTATATGCTGAAATTTTTGAGCCATGAAGCACTGCTGGTAGCCAATCATGTTTTCAAGGGAAAAACTAGGAAAGAAACCTGTTATACCATTTCTGGACAGTGTATTTCCAATGGAAAAAGGCTCTAAACAATGGAAGAAACTGTTTTCTAAAGGAAAAATCTCTCCAAGAAATGGTATGACAGGTTTCTTTTTCCATTTTTCCACTGGAAACAGGTTCCAGTGCCAGCAGTGAAGGCCAAGGCCCATTAGATCATTACATCATTGTTGACAGTATTACAGTTTAAGGTGAAATGCAAGGGATATGGCCATCAAGGACATCTCTTGGGAACTGCAGGACAATGTACAGGCACCAGTTCTGATTTGGGACTTCTACTGCAGGCAACCCAGTGCATCAAAGGCAATTCAAGACATTTACTCCATTTGAGAACCTGACCAGGCAATCCACAACTTTTTCAACTCAGTACATTGAGATGCCACATGCTAGAGGGGGGTTGATCTCAGGGGATGTCCCATTCTCTCTCTGCCTCATTCTCTCTCCTCATGAGTTTCCTTTATTCTCCTTTGTTTTCCCTATCTGCTGGTTCCAGTTTCAGCCCTCAGGCTGCATCAGTTCTCTGTCCATAATTCAGATGAGTGTGGCCCTTCCACACTGCCTCTTCAGACCCCTGTATTGTTTCCTTTATTTCAAGCATGCTGCTCATCATAGACCTCCCATCTTTAGGTCACAGGTACTTCCAACCAAGGGCTATCTTTTGGCTCTATTTGTATGGGGTCATGTGTCATGGGCCCAAAGATCATGGCCATTTACAATGGATTTCTGTTGTTGGGTCAGCATGTGACTGGTCAACTTGTAGACAAGTCACATGTACAGGTCAGGCAGGCTTCAGGACATGTAACTGGTCAACTTGTCAACAAGTCATATGACCTTTCTGTCATACTGTACAATTGTGTCCCATGCTTCCAAAACCTTAGAGTGTAGCATTTGGCCTAGGAAGCTCTTTAGACTTGTTCTCTTTGGATCTCCCTTTGCCAGTTGTGTGATTGAGCCACAGCCTCCAAAGGTTGCCCATGCATAGGTCACACAGGCAAAGATAGTCACACAGACACACAGCCACACAGGCAAAACAAGGAATTCTGGTGGAGACCTTAGTACAATGGCATAGCACCACACAGAAGTCCTGAATCACACAGAAAAGATACATGAACACAAAACTTGCCCATTTTCAAATACACATGGAAGAGGATAAATGTGGGACAGTCAAAACTTGTATTTGTTACACTATAGTATGGACTATATACAAGGGTAGCACCAGTATGTCTACAAGCATGATACAGACTCAGCAATTTGGCTATTGTAGTGTATAGGAGTATAGAGTGTCTGGACCACTGGGAAAAGGGTATTGAGCCCCATCCATATGGTCATTAGTCTAAATAAATCTATTTCTGGGCCAGGGTTTTCTATTCTAAGCCTGAAGTGCTCCTATTGGAGTGCCCTATGTTCTAGGCCTCTTTCTAAGGCTCTGGCACTGGTGTCTGGGTGACCCAGTAGTCAAATTGCCATGCCACAACTGGCTGGACAACATTCCTGGTTCTGCTGCTCCCCAATACCATCTTTGTCCAATCATGAACAAGGTGCATCACCAAAGGTCTCTGATTCAGTGAGTACAAACCATCCCAAAGTCATTACCCATTTCTGCTTTGTCCTGCTGATGTATGCTCCTCAATACTCTTCTGGTAGCCTTTGATAGTATAGCCCATGACCTCTATATAGCTGGTAATGCACAGCTCTATCTGACAAGGGGATATTCAAATACTACTCACATCTCTGGCATGCATGCCTGGTTGTCACTACAATCAGGATTGCTATAGCTACAGAGTGGCAACTATTATTGTATTTCATGTCTATTCTAATAGCTGGTACCAAGTTCAATAATATAGTATTATTTGCAAAATTGGTGTGTGAGTGGATATACACCATATTATTGGGACCACTGATGTGGATGTAACAAGGGAAAGTAGGGAAAGAAGACCAAAAAAACTAGAAGGTCAAGGTCTCAAGGCTGCAATAAGTGCCAAAAGATGCTGATCAAGCCAACCCCCACTGAAAAGTATAGTGGGCAAGTTTATTGAAAAGTAACTCCAGTATGCACTAGTTGCATTGTTTCTATTTTTATTTTGGTATTTCTTTCATTTATTTTATTATGTCACCAATTTATGCCACCACTGGCACACTCATTTATGATTTACCAGTCTTTACATCCAAACCTTATTTTATGGAGAGTAACCCATAGGGTACATGCTTTGCATTCTCTCAGTTGTTTAACACATCATGTCATGACTTCTGAGGACTTATACTTGTTTTTCTGTCTACAGATTATAGGGCCTCTGCTATGCCTTTCCTCTATGCAGTAAAATTTTTACCTTGCAGCACAAATAACAACTCAGACAAACCATGAAAATTGTCTTCAAACACACCACACAACCTCCCTATATTTTCCAAAGACCTACACTTTGATAGGACAAACTTTGTAAACTTTAAAAGGAGGGTAATTATAGCAGCCTATGCATGCAGCATTAAAGAATATCTGGAAGGCACCATCCCTAAACCATCAACAATTGACCCCACTACTACTACCCACACTACACCTGCCAAAAAAGGGGCCAACAAAAAACTGTTTGCTATATCAGAACTGTCTATAGCCCCTGACAAATCAGTGAACAAAGTTGAACCAACCCTGTGGCACTGACCTACTTGCTCATATTGCAGACCTTCACATCAAATGGAAAGACACTACAGAAAAAGGAGCCACAATCACTGATGCCATGTTCAGGTCCATCATCATGATGTTGCTCCCTGAGTTGTGGAACATTGTAGTTTCTAGCATGTTGATGTGCTCCTATGCCGCCTAGTGCCGTGCAGGAAACCTAACACTTGTCACTAGATAGGATAGCTGGCAGTAGGAAGTTAATAATTGAGGGCGAGTCAGTAACCGTCCCAGAGAACTAGAGCGAAAGTGGTGGCAAGGAGGTGAAGTCGAAAAGAATCGCTACTGCTAACGATAGTCGCAGCGAAACTGAAACGGGGGCGGGGCGAATAAAGGAGGGAGATGGCGGTAAGAGTAAAACTAAGATCGACGGACGAACGTAAACTTATCGCTAGCCGCAATTGCTAGCGTCACTAAATTGAAATAACGCTAATAGGCACCCGTAATCGGTACCACACTAAGTCGAGGTCTAGGTTGAAGAGGTTTGTTGCGAACCCAAAGTCGAAGACGAGATAAGGGAAAGGGGTGAGGCGAATGGAATCTTTAAGCTAGTAGCTTATAGATGGAGGAGTAATACGATGGTGATGTGTTGATGAAATTCCCTGGTCGGGTGTCTATATACAGGCAGTATTTATACACTCTCGAAGTATAGTAAGGGAAGGTAAGCAATTAAGCGCCACTAGCGGCGGCGTCTGCCACTGTGTTTAGGTTGCGTGCCAGGCGTCAGTCCATAACTAAGTAAAAGGTCATAGGGGAGGCCTTGGCGACGACTAATTGCTAATAAGAACCAAAAAGAGAACGAGTCCGATGTCAATACCTGAAGTAAGAACGCCGTTCAGGGATGTTGGTAAGCTCGACAAGTGGAATGATAGTAAAAAGGTACGCGTCTGGTAATATGTCCATATATAGTCAAGGAACGCCGTTTTGTCGCCAGGATCGCTAAGGTCGCTAATAATCGTCGCCAAGAGGGTCTAGGCCTTGATGGTCTAGGCCCACGTTCCAGGCTTCGCGTGATGTTCCCCGTGATCAATAAGTCTCGTGGTCACTAGAGTCTTGTGCTTCGGTCCCATCTTAGGGCTAAGTCCCGTGCGCTGAGTGTTGTGACTTGTGTCAAATTCGAAGTAGTCAGCTGCCGCCGAAAAAGGTGCTCAGCGATAACTGGGGCTCATCATCCTCCCCCGTACTGAAATATTGACTGTCCTCAGTCAACCCAAAAGTCACGTGCTTGATCGCCTGGTCCGTGCGCCAAAGGGATTCGAATAACAGTGGCTGGCGGTATCGCTTGAACTTCATCATCCCCCTTCCTTACCATCTAATCTCTCCTAGCCTCTCAATCTTATCGCTATGTCCGATCTCGCCTCCCAATTTGAGAAGATTACCATGGCCCACGCCTTCCTCGATCGGGTCGACAGGTTGCTCGCGGTGGCCCGTGCATCGTTGGCGAAGAATCCTCGCTTGGCGGTCACCGCCATCTTTCAGACGTGGCTCCAGTGGTTCAAGACCTCGGGGAGTGGAGTCGAGTGGCCGGAGTTGGCGACTGTCGAGAAGGAGTGTCGCCAGTTATATGAGAAGTACAAGGAGGAAGAATGGGTTCGCCCATTCGATGTTCACTTTGTAAGTTCCCTTTTCTTCCTTTTGAGCGCCAATTGCTAATACGATCGCTAGGCGCCAATCGACCCTTCGCTGGAGTTCCTGATGGACGATCTCACGGCGGGAATGACGGTAAGTGCCTCGGTAGTCGCTAGTGCTAGCGACCCCGCTAAGGTACGTTAGCTCTTTGAAGACTTGTCACCGAATGACCAGTTCCTTTTTCAGCACCCGGTAGGTGCGTTAGCGGTGGCGAGGGGGGAGGGACGGAGCGAGGGTCGTAGGAACGAAGAGGCGGCGAATCGTGGGGACATTCCGGAGGCGGGCCCCTCGACTCCCAAGGCTGCAGCTGGCGGCGTCGCTAGGGGGTTGGCGACGTCGCCAAAATTGGCGACAACTCCGAAGAGCAAAGGGAAGGGGAAAGGAAAGGCAAAAGCACAAGATGAGGAGGACGAGGATATTGAGGTGAGTCGTTTTCTTTCCTTTCGCTGCTTCTTGGCGACGACCGCTAACCTTTCCTGCAGGATCATGTTGAAGAATCGTTTACCGACAAGCGACTGGCGACGCTCCTTCGATGGCGAAGGACGACGACGGTGGTGGATACGGGGCTGGGAGCAGGAGTGAAGTTGGACAAGGCTAAGGGTAAGGTAACAGTGTCGCTAGAGAAGCGGCAAGAATATAAGTATACGCAAGGAGCAGTGAGTATTTAGCGGTTCTTTTTCTCTTTTTTTGTCGCTAACGCTTTCTTTTAGTGCGACAATTGCTGGGCCGATAACGACCCAGAAGGCTGCTGGTACCCCACGGGGGTCCAGCCTTGCTATCGTTGCGACAGCACTAGGAAGAGCTGTTCGCACAGCGGCCTGTCATCGAGGAGCACCGGCAGCAAATTTGCTAAGAGGATAGCGATCAAGGCGGCGTCGGTAAGGGGTGCGAGGGCCTTCGTGGAGAGGCAGAGGGAATTGGCGAGGAGAGGGGAGCCGATCGAGATCAAGCATTCGAGCTTGACCTTGCCGACGTCGCAGGAGGAGGGCTTGGTTGGAGGGAGTGGAGGCGCTAGGGTGAAGAGTAGGGAGATGGTGGAGAGCGACGAGGACGAGGACGACAACGACAGTGACGGCGACACGCCCCGGGCACTGAAACGGGCCGCAAGCCCATCATCGGTCGCTAGCGCTAAGCGACCTCGGACGGTCGCCAGCGAGGAGGGAAGGGAGGACGTGGAGATGAGGGAGACGACTCCCTTGGCGACGGTCGCCGAGGTGGAGGCGAGTGACATGGAGCTCGAGGGTGAGGCGGAGGTGGAGGCCGTACCCGTCGCTACTGAGGAAGAAGAACGAGTTGAAGAGATCGAGGTCGTACGCCGGGTAAGTTATTTTCTCCCGCTAGCTACCTGATCGCCAACCGCTTCGCTAGGGAACATGGAGCGACACCCCGTTGCGTCAGGTGGGCGACGACGAGCTGGAGTGGCTGGGCGAGGACCTCGGATGGCCGACGCCGCTAACGTCGGCGGAGTCGCTACTGGACTTCGACGAGAGGGCGGCGGGAGTGGAACGACGGTTCCGAAGGGAGCTGGAGGCGGCGAGGGAGGAGTTGTTAGCGGCACGGGCTCGCTACACGGTCGCTAGGCGGACACTGGCGACTCTGGCGGGATATCGACGCGACTGCCAGGCCTTCCTGGCCTGGCAGGAGGAGAACAACATCGGCGAGGGGGATTGGGAGGAGACGGAGGCGATGGAGGTTCCTGACAACGACGCTGACCTTGATGCTTAGCGACCGTCGCCTCCTGTATATAAATTTTATAACTCTGTTAGTAGTTTGAACCTAGCTTAGCCCCCTTAAGGGGCTCCCAAAATGTATAGTATTCAATTGGTCATACTAGCGACTGTCGCCTAATGCTAGCGACATTTTGAAGGCAAACGCTCAGTAGATCATCATGGCGAATTACCTCGAGAGGCGTGCCAAGCGCTGGCGACAGAATAGCCTAGCGCAGCATCGAAACAAGACAGTAGTAAAGTGAAGTGTCTGTGAAAGGCTTTTTAACTGTATTAAAATTGAAAGAGCAACGAGACGAAAAGGACTTAGGTTTTGTAAAGTAATTGTTGATGGATTTTCTGGGTAGTAGAGATGAGAGCGGTAAGAAACGAAGCAGAGTTAAGATTTGTCACTAAGGCCTAGCGAAAGGTAGTTTTCTTCTTCACTGGCGTTGTCACCAGTGTCATCGTCGTCAACAAGTTCGGTTTGCTCCAGTTCTCGGAGACGCGAAGTGTCGATGTCGAAAGTGTCGCTAGGCACGGTTATGTGTTCTCTAGCGAGATAGGGGATTAAGCGGAAAGCAGCAACAGGGCGATGTAGAACTGAGCCATCTAGTTCGCAAAGAATGTAAGCTCCTCCACGGTTGCGAGAGATTACCACGAGGGGGCCTAGGTATCGCGGCTTCATTTTCTTGTTATGCGATACTTCGATTCTCGTATTCCTCATTAGTACGAGGTCGCCTGTTTTGAAGTTGTAATCGCGAATTGTAGCGGCGTGATCCTTTTCAAAGGAAATGGCGGCCAGGCGACGGGCGCTAAGCACTTGGCTATGCAGGCGGTCGAGATCTTCTTGGCGACGCTGAAGGTCAATCGCTCGGCGGGCTATAAGATCGGTGGTTGATAATAACGAGTTTGGCGGCGGTTGCAAATATGTCGCTTCAACTATGTCAGCAGGCAGGAGAGGGTGGGTACCGGTCGTCGCGTAGTAAGGGGAGCAACCCATTCGCTTGCGCACTGTAACACGTTCTGACCAAAAGACCGAGTAAGTAGCCGTACTCCACCTAGACTGATCGCCATCGACAGCTTTAAAAAGGGCTTGGCGAACGTCGAAGTGAGGCCGCTCAACTATTCCATTAGCGCGCTTATTATAACCAGAGATCCGGATATGGCGTAAGTTATACTTCTTCGCCAAATAGGTAACCGCCTTTAGGATCGGGGGTCCATTGTCGGTCACGATTTCGCTAAGCGCTCCCCAACGACAAATGACGTCCTCGTATAGCCACTTGGCAATAGCTTCGGTGTTTTCTCGGCTAAGCATGCGAAATTCCGGGTAATGAGTTAGCGAACAACGTCCTTGGACGATGTACTTGAACTTATTGGAGGGCGGCATGAACATGGTATCGACGTATATCTTGCTGAACAAAGGCGCCGGGGTAGCGACAGTTGGCGGAATAAGCACTTTAGTTGTCTGGTGTATCTGACAGAGATGGCAGGTCCTAAGGTACCACATGATGTCGGCGCTAACTTGGGGCCACCAAAATTGTTCTAGAAGAGCAGAACGAGTAGCGAAGAAGCCTCTGTGTCCCAAGTCGTCGTGCATCGCCTTCAAGACCCGTAAGCGACTGGCCATAGGGACGAACACCTTGTGAGCACCGTCTCGACTTTTTCGCCAAAGCTTGCCTCCCGTAACGAAAAACATAGATGCGTAGCGAACGAAAGTGGCATATTCTTTGTCACTAAAGCCTTCGGGTCGGATTAGGTCGTGAAGCCATTTCTTAACTAAGAGTATACGGGCATCGTTGGTGGTAGCTTTAGTACTGCGGGGTACGTCGCTATAAGTAGTGGTGCCATCGTCTCGGAGGGGGGTTATATCGTCGCTGGTCGCTAATCGTGGAGCAGTGTCGGTGTCGCTGGCGAAAGTTGCTAAAGCAGGCGAACAGCCGAGATCGGCAGCAGGGAATAAGCGACCTGCGCCCGTTGAGAGATGGCGAAGGAGCGGCAGCGGTAACTGGACCTGGTGTATGAACCCATGCAAACGATCAATCCAGTCCTCATAGACAGAGTTGTCGCTATCGTCGACAGGGGGATCATCAGGCTGTGGCGGGCGCCGCGACAGCCCATCCGGGCCGTGGAAAGTTCCCTTGACGTGCACCAACTCGAAATGGAACATCAGAATTGCCACAATCCAGCGGTTCATGCTAGCTGAAGGTTGAACATCGGGGTTCTGAAGCATACCCTTAATGTAGCGAGCGTCTACTTCGATGATGAGGTTCCTAACGCCAATTAGGTACATCCGTAAAGCTTGTAGCGCTCGATAAAGGCCGTAAAGCTCCAACTTAGGCTGACTGAATCGTGCCTCTCTGTCGTTTAGCGTAATTGACCCGAAGCGATTGTAGCGGCGCTCCTTGCGATTATCGCTAGCACACTGGCAAAGGTAATATCCGACCGCTATATATGACGTATCTACCGCTAAGATGACGGGGTCAGGTGATTCATAGTCGATAGGGACAAGGGGCTTAGCGTCTTGTAAAGCCTTCACGAGATCGCGCTGAGCATTAATCTGATCGGGACCAAACTCAAAAGGGACGCCAATGCGAGTAAGTTTCGTCAAGTTATGGGCTCGATGGGCGAAGTTTTTGACGAAGATCCTTAACACCCCAACGGTACCTAAAAAGGCGCGGACTTCCGATAGTGACTTGCAAGGACCCCATCGCTCGATTAGCGCTAGGCGACTTTCGTCGGGGATTCGGCCACTAGGAGTACAAACGTGACCGAGAATCTTGAAGGTCGGGGCGCAAAGAACAAGTTTGTGACCGGAAAAAGTGCCACCGCAATATTTCATCCGCTGAAGGATCCTGTTAAGAAGTTCAAAGAACTCCCAGAGCGCTAGGCGGATGTGCGGATTAGCGGGATGCTTAGCGGGTCTACCATTAACGACCTTCCAGTCCTTTGGTCCTTTAGCGCCAACGTCATCGATAAAGCTGAGCACGTTGTGGGGTATCTCCGGCTGCAGAATAAAGGTAATGTCGTCGTGAAATATAGGCACAGAGTTGGTCCACCCCATCGGCAAGGTTACTAAGCGAAGAGCGCCAAACGGAGTCTGGAATGTCGTTAAGTCGCGTGATGCTGGGTCGATAAGTCGTTCGTCGTAGCCAACGTAGAGGTCGAGAGTGGCACCACAAATGCGTCCAGCGAATGATTCGGCGACGTGATCTGGAAAAGGTGGTACTCCAGAATGGCGAATGGTGACACGGTTGAGCGGCTCTAGACTGTGTACAATCCTGAGCTTACCGTTTTTCTTGAGAACGCAAAACCATCGCGAGCGATAAGCGGAATTCGAGGGTTCATAGACGCCGGCGCTGATCTTGTCGCGAATAATTTCGCATACTTCCTTTTCTAGTCCCGGGGGTATGGGGCGATTGTGCTGAACCCAAGGTACATGCGGAATTGTTGGTATGCGTACTGGCGGAAAGAAGTCGGGGCGCAAACTTCCTCGTTCGGAATCTTCCCAAGCGAAGGCTTTTTCTTGCTTGGCGACCATGTCGACCAATACGTTGATTTCGTCGCTAGTGAGGAACCCAGTGTCGTGGTCGCTGACCAATTTCGCTTGACGCTCCCTGGTGAATCGCTTCGTCGGGACGAAAGGTGGCGGGTTTGGGTTAAGCGGCGGAATGGTCGCTAGTGGATCGCCTATAACTTGACGCTCGATTCGAAAGTCTTCGCTAACATGGCTGGCGACCGGTTTGGTTTTCATGACTACGGGTTTGTACTTCTTCTTGACCTGTACTCCTTTCCGCTTAGGAGGTTCGTTAGCGACATACTGAGCGGGGAATGGGATGTTAACATAGGTGGGGGTAGTGTCCGTAACACATGTATCAAAGGGCAAAGTCTGTCCAAGAATCGAGGGATTAGAGGTATCAGTAGAAACGAAATAAGAACGAGGTGGAAGGGACAAATCAGAAATGTCGCTAGCCGTAGCGTAAAGGTATGCTAGCGCGGGATTAGTCTGTGTGTTAGAATCGGTTAGCAAAACGTCTTGGTCCAAATCACAAGAAGCTATACACGTCGCTAGACCAGTTAAATGGTCATAGCTGATAACGATCACTATGTCGCTATCTTCTTCATTGCCTCGGGCGATGAAAGCAACGGGGTGCCTCTGTTTCGAAGCGAACATTTTGACGGCTGTTTCTCTTAGATTTGCCGCGTGGAAAGGTAGGGATAGTGCGCCGGAGACCAGTATTGGGGTCCGTAATTGTTATAGTTGTTTCGATGTCGCTAATGGTATTAACCGTACTTCGGGTTAATACGTCGAATGGGCGACCGAGTAGGATGTCGTAGGCGGGAGACCGTAAAACGTGAATTTGAAGATAGACCGTCACATCGCCAATCGTGCATGGTACGTTTCTAGCTAGTCCCAGTGATCGATCCGTGGTACCGTTGGCGCTCTGCATGTTTAGCACGATGTTGGGGTCATAGGATAAGCCAATGTCGCTAGCGATTTCGGCGGACATCGAAATAATCTGAGAACCGCTGTCGTGAATGCATTCGACTTCCTCTTTATTGTCGATCAACATCATGACGGTACGAAGTGACTGAGATTCCTTAGCGACAGTGAGTACCACAGGCTCTTCTCCGGGGGATAGCGCATCAATATAGGCCTCGACAGGGTCGACTGAAGCGAGTGGTGCCTTGTCCGGGGTAAGTCCTTTAGCGGTATCAGCGTTTGACCCAAGCGAAAACTGAGGTTCTTCGATAGCGAACGTCGGCAAAATTTCTTCAAAAATGTCGCTGGAGTCCTGAACTGTATTAACGCTAGCGCCAACCGATCGTTTGGGCGTAACCGCTGTCCTAAACTGATTCCTGATGTCCTGGGATACAGAACAAAGTTCGCCAACCGATATCGTAACCTGGGTGCGTAAGACTCGTTCGAAAACCGCTTTGGATTGCTCGATGTCGTAGATGGGTGGCATCGTTCGATATGCGCCGTCGTTAGCTTTGTCGGGAGCAGCGAAATTCCGGTTAGCGGGTGGGGCGTAGCGACTAGGGAGGCCAGAAAATGGATGAATAGGAGGCTGAGCCACCGGTTCCTTAGCGGCAGACGGTTGTTCCTTAGCGACGGTGCGTTCAGGTGCTTTGCCTTTGTCAGCAGGCTTAGTGGCAGGAACTGGGGCTGAATCAGAAGGGGTGGAAGTTGCCGGAGGGTCACTGGTCGAGGGCGTTGCCTTTGAAGCATCACTTGCTGGTCGGTAAGTCGCTCGGGGGACTTGTACGCCGTCGAATTTTTCGCCGTTTCGCCGGAGTGCAAATAGCTCGCGTTCCAAAGCCTCGATCCGTTCTTCCTTGCTTAGCACTCGGCCTGTGGCGACGTCCTGTTGCATTACCTCGTGTATTAGCGACTGCTGCATTGCCGCCTGCTCTGGGTCTGGGTTAGCGTTGGAAGAAAGTCTGCCTGTAACGATTTGTCCTGGATTAAGCCGGTGCCATTCCTCGATGCGTTCAATGTATAGTCGCTTGCCGGAATAGTTGGGAATCATGGCGCCAGACGGTAAAATGATCTTGCCTTCGGCGTTACGACGGATCTTACCCTGTCTGATCATTTGCTCCAGCTTAATACAAGTGCCTCGGACCATAGTGTGACCTATTTCCCCGCAGAAGTGGCAAGTGTTGTTAGCGAACTGTTGGCGAGGTTGGGCGTTACCGCTGGTTAGCAGGGCTTCCAAACGTTCCAAGGCGCTGACGATTGCGGTAGTGGTCGCTAATTCCAATGCTTCTTGCTTAGGTGCCGGCGAAGGGACGGTCGGCGGGTTAGCGATGGGCGATGACGAATGGATGCCGGTGGTGCCATTGCTGGTCTTAGCCGTAGAAGTGTCCCTTCCTTTTAGAACCCACTTAGCGCCTTCGAAGACTTGGTCAACATCGTAAGGGTCCTCAGGATGGTGATCGGGAAGGGTGATTTCGAGGCGGCGGACGACTTTAGACCATAGCGATGTGGGGATACCTTGTTGGAACAAGCGACGTTCCTCGTTACGATAGAGCTTGCCGTTAGCGAGTAACCATCTAGCAATACGTTGGAAGTCCCGGTAGTAGTCAGAGAACCTTCCCAAAGTCGCTAAGCCGCTGTTGAAAGACTGGTTCACTAGTCGTTCCAGATCGCCAAGATTATAACGAGCACTAGCGTCAGCGCCAGGGTACAACCTAAGCACTGCCGCTTTCCATTCCTGGTAATTGTAGGGTCGAGGAGCATCGTTGTCGACCATAATATTGTCGCCAAATTCAGGTAAGCCAAGCCAAGTCTCCGCCGTGTCATAGGAAACATATCGAGACGCGTATTCTTTCTTTTGTGTGTCGTCAGTGATACCGCAATCAGCGAAGAGATATTCCAGTTCTTTGAAGTATTGGGGGAGTTCCCTAGGGCGACTCTCATCCCACTTAGGTGCCGTAGTGTCATTGCGAGGCGGCATTCTAGCGCGCCGAGCAACGGGATCGTTGTTCATGTTAACGGTTGTCGGATTTAGCGGAGGACGGGGGATAGTTGGTGATACGGGAATAGAGTGGGCTTCGGGGAAGAATATAGAGTCGGTTGGGGTTAACGGTGAAAGCGGCGCGTCGAGAAAACTTTCAATGAGAGCGCCTGGGAAGTCGGCAAGGATTTCGCTAACGTCGCGAAGGTTTTTAGCGGTTTCGAGTTCGTCGGCAAGGGGTCGAGGACGGGCTGCTGGCGAAGAATGCCGAGGGGTCGAAATGGAAGACCGGGGTGGTTCAAAAGGGTTTTTCAAGCGACGTTTCGCGTGAGCTCTTGTTTCTGGCGGAATGGTTAACTTCTAAACACCCCTCGCGGTGGGCTCCAAAATGATGTGCTCCTATGCCGCCTAGTGCCGTGCAGGAAACCTAACACTTGTCACTAGATAGGATAGCTGGCAGTAGGAAGTTAATAATTGAGGGCGAGTCAGTAACCGTCCCAGAGAACTAGAGCGAAAGTGGTGGCAAGGAGGTGAAGTCGAAAAGAATCGCTACTGCTAACGATAGTCGCAGCGAAACTGAAACGGGGGCGGGGCGAATAAAGGAGGGAGATGGCGGTAAGAGTAAAACTAAGATCGACGGACGAACGTAAACTTATCGCTAGCCGCAATTGCTAGCGTCACTAAATTGAAATAACGCTAATAGGCACCCGTAATCGGTACCACACTAAGTCGAGGTCTAGGTTGAAGAGGTTTGTTGCGAACCCAAAGTCGAAGACGAGATAAGGGAAAGGGGTGAGGCGAATGGAATCTTTAAGCTAGTAGCTTATAGATGGAGGAGTAATACGATGGTGATGTGTTGATGAAATTCCCTGGTCGGGTGTCTATATACAGGCAGTATTTATACACTCTCGAAGTATAGTAAGGGAAGGTAAGCAATTAAGCGCCACTAGCGGCGGCGTCTGCCACTGTGTTTAGGTTGCGTGCCAGGCGTCAGTCCGTAACTAAGTAAAAGGTCATAGGGGAGGCCTTGGCGACGACTAATTGCTAATAAGAACCAAAAAGAGAACGAGTCCGATGTCAATACCTGAAGTAAGAACGCCGTTCAGGGATGTTGGTAAGCTCGACAAGTGGAATGATAGTAAAAAGGTACGCGTCTGGTAATATGTCCATATATAGTCAAGGAACGCCGTTTTGTCGCCAGGATCGCTAAGGTCGCTAATAATCGTCGCCAAGAGGGTCTAGGCCTTGATGGTCTAGGCCCACGTTCCAGGCTTCGCGTGATGTTCCCCGTGATCAATAAGTCTCGTGGTCACTAGAGTCTTGTGCTTCGGTCCCATCTTAGGGCTAAGTCCCGTGCGCTAAGTGTTGTGACTTGTGTCAAATTCGAAGTAGTCAGCTGCCGCCGAAAAAGGTGCTCAGCGATAACTGGGGCTCATCAATGTACTCCACAAAAATGTTGGCTGATCTAGTTGCTGGACTCCTAGTGCATTGAGAAAGGCTCAAAATGCAGAAGGCAGCTGTGCCATCTGTCACCACACTGCAGGCCAGCACAAAACCACAAAAATCAAGACTCATCTGCACAAACTAGTATTGCAAATGCACAGGACACTCCATTAAAAACTGCTACTGTAAGGGCAACCTCCAGAGCAACAGATCAGAGTCATGCAGCTAGCAGAGGAGAATCCAAAGTATATTAGTGGAGTAGATGATGATACAAGTTGGTAACTAATCACCTAGCAGAGGGGAATCTGAAGAGAACAAGTCTAAGGATCCCTGCTGCTTGGCACAGCACATCAGCGGGCAGCAGAGGTGTGGGAACTACTGTACAGGTGACTGGAGCTGCTCCTAACCCTAGGGCAATGGTTGCTGAGGTAATATGGAGAACTCCAGGATTCTGGAAAGAGCCCCAGAGATGTCAAACAAGCTGCAGAGGTGCTGGAACCAGTCACGGAGGTTGGAAATGGAAGTCCCCTGACATCACCCCCCCTCTAGCATGCAGCATCTCGATGTGTGGGGTAGAAGAAGTCTCTGATTGCTTGGTCTGCTGGCAAGATAGGGTAGATTCCTTGTATGGTGCGCGGCATGTCTGGATGTCTCTGGTGGAACTTCTTAACAAGTCTGGGGGTGTGTACATTCTCCTGTGGCTCCCAGGAGATATCCTTGATTCTGTAGCCTTTCCACTTCACCTTGTACTGTACTTGTCTCTGGAATAAACAGCTGTCCAGGATTTCTTCCACTTTGTACTCTTTGTTGTTGTTGACCACCACCGGGGGTGGTGGAGGTGGTGGATGTCGCCCTGGAATAGTATCTTTATGGGCTGGGGTAAGTTTGACCACATTGAACACTGGATGAAGCTGGTGCTTCCCTGCAGGGAGTTGGAGTTGATAGGCCAAGGGTCCTACCTGTTGTTCCACTGTGAATGGCCCTAACTAGCAGTGTGACAGCTTCTTTGAGGGATGGGTGGTCATAATGTCAGAGGCATCTAGGTAGACTTGATCCCCGTGCTGATATCTGCACTCCAAGGTCCTCCTGCAGTCATAGTATTGCGCCATGTCATCTTTTGCCTTTGTCAGTGCAGCCCAGGCCTCTTCTTGTGACCTCTTCATCTGGTCCACAAATTTGTTTACTGCCTCATTCTCTGAGGGTTGGGCCCGGGGTTCAAAACCCATGCGTGGGTGCCATTCAGTGTCAAGGAAGAATGGGGAAAATTAGGTGGATGCATGAACATGGTTGCTGTACTGGAATTTAGCATCGGGGAGGAGTTTGTCCCAGTCATCTTGGCACTCATTGCAGAAGAGGTGGAGATACTGTTCCAACTCTTGGTTTACATGCTCCATTGATGAGCCCCAGTTACCGCTGAGCACCATTTTTGGCATTTTGGCATTTTGGACTTAGCGGCAGCTGACTACTTTGAATTTGACACAAGTTACAACACTCAGCACAGGGGATCTAGCCCAAGGATTGGACCAAAGCACAAGACTTTAGTGACTATGAGACTTATCTATTACAAGAGACAACACATGAAGTCTGGAACTGGGGCCTAGAACATCAAGGCCTAGACCCTCCCTAGCAACAATTATTAGTGACCTTAGTGATTTGAGCAACAAAACAGTGTTCTCCTACTATATATGGACAAAGTATCAGACACATACCTTTTTACTATCATTTCTTTTGCCGAGCTTACCAACATACTTGAACGGCGTCTATGCCTCAGGTGTTGGCATCAGACTCATTTCTTTTTGGTTTTATTAGCAATTAGGTGTTGCCAAGACTCCACCTATGATTTTTCACTTAGTTACAGACTGACACCTTGTATGCACCATAAACACAGTGACAGACACTGTCACTAGTGGTACTTATTTGTTTACTTTCACATACTATATGTTAAAAAAAAATGTATAAATACTGACTGTACATAGACACTACATCATCAAATCATCGACCCATTGAACAACTCCACCATCTTTGCACTTATCAGCTAAAGATTTCACTTTGCCTCTCTTTCCCTTATCTTGTCTTTGACCCTGGCTTTGTGACAAGCCTTCTCAACTTCAACCTTGACTTAATGTGGTGCTAACTGCAGGCACCTATTCACGTTATTCTGACTTAGTGACATTAGTGACTATGGCTAGCAACCAGTTTACATTCATCCCTTGATTTAGTCTCCTTGTTACTGCCTTCCCTTTACCTTCTCCGCCACTATCACAAGTTTGCTTTGTCTTAGTGACTTCATTTGTCTTTACCCATTTTTCTTCCTTATCATCACTAGCAACTTCAGCTAGCAATAGCGACTTTTTTCAACTTCATTTCACAACACAACTTGTGCTCTAGTTCTCTGGGACGGTTACTGACTCGCCCTCAACTATTAACTTCCTACTGCCAGCTACCCTATCTAGTAACTAGTGTTAGGTCCTCTTTTTAGGTTTCCTGCATGGCACTAGGCAGCATAGGAGCACATCACTGTCTGGCTGTTGGACTGTGAATAATAGGCAATGGTGGTGTGGAGCTTTACTCTGAGCAGTTGGTAGAGCTTGTGGGTGAACTCCACTATAAATTGCAGTCCCCAATCTGAGACATAGGTGTCAGAGAGGCCATGGAGCTTCCAGACATTCCTCCAGTACAGGTTCGCAGTGCCCATAGCAGAGCAGGTGGTGTGGGTTGGAATGAAGTGCACTCTCTTGCCATACAGGTCCACCACCACCATGATTGTATTGTAACCATGGACATCAGGGAGCTCTACAATGAAGTCCACAGATGCTACACTCCCCACAGGCACTAGTAGCGAGTGTAACTGTCCATAGAGGAGTCAGCATTGGGGCTTGGTCCAGAGGCAGAGATCACAGGTATTAGTGTAGGACCCAATGTACTGGGACATCTGAGGCCACCAGTAGTTCTGTGATACTAACTCCAGTGTCTTCCACCACCTGGGGTGCCCTGCAATGCAGGAGTTGTGGTGTTGCTCCACAATCCTCCGACAGAGCTCTGGAATATTGGGGACATAGATATGGTCTCGGAAGGTCAGAATTCCATCTTGGAGGGCCCATTCATCAGTGCAGACTGCCTTAACACCAGTAGCATGCTCCGACTTCAGCATCTGAGCAGCTTGCACCATAAGCTCCTCCTGTTGACCATTCCTATTACCCTGTCAGATGTCCTGGAGAATGTCCACCTCTGCTCTGTTGACAACTAGGCCCTCTATGGCTTGGATCACAAACAATTCAGGGTGGAGGAGCATGATGTTACTATTATCCTCTTCCCCCATTGCATAGTCCACCCTCCAAGACAAGGCATCTGGTTTCCTCATGCTCTAGCCAGGCTTGTGGTGCAAGGAGAAGTCAAAGTTGGCAAGGTAGAGGGACCATTGGGCCTGCTGGCAATTGAGCTTTTTGGCTGTCTGGAAGTATTCAAGGTTCTTATGATCTGTCCAGACCTTGAACTTGTGCTGCACACCTTCCAGGAAGTGCCACCACTTCTCAAATGACCAGATGATGGCCAACATCTCCTTGTCATGGATCTCATAGTTTCATTCCACTGTATTCAGGCTTTTGGAGTAAAAGGCCACCAGATGCCACTTCCTATCCTCTGGAGATTGCTGTGAGAGCACTGCTCCAATGGCAAAGTCAGAGCTGTCAGCCTCTACACAGAAGGGAGAGTTGTCATCTGGGAATAGGAGGACAGGCCCAGAGGTCACAGCATGCTTGAGAGTGTCAAAGGCCATTTGCTCCAGAGGTCCCCAGCTCCATGTAACATCCTTTCCCATGAGGTCAAACAGCAGGTGGGTGTGATGTGAGAAGTCCTGGATAAATCTCCAGTAGAAGTTTGCAAAACCAAGGAACACCTGTACCTCCTTCTTGTTCTGGGGCTCCAGCCACTCTGCCACACCTGCTACCTTCACTGGGTCCATCTCCACAGTTCTGTGGGAGATGATCAGGCCAAGATACTTGATCTGGGTTTGTTCAAACTTGCACTTCTCTGGCTTGAGGTAGAGCTGGTGCTGGTTGAAGCATTCCAGAATGAGATGAGTGATCCAATGGTGTTCCTCCAGCATTTTGGTATAGATGAGAATGTGGTTGAGGTACATGCACACTACACCTTCCACAATGAGGTTCTGGAAGATGTTGTTCATCATGGTCTGGAAGGTGGCTAGGCTGTTGGTGAGACCAAAGAACATAACAAGTGGCTCAAACAATCCCCAGTTGGTCTAGAAGGCTGCCTTCCACTCATCTCCCTTCTGAATGCGCACATTGTTGTAACCCCACCAGATGTCCAGTTTAGTGAAGTATTGCATGCCCCAGAGGTTGTTGATGAGCTCAGAGATGAGGGGGAGAGGGTAGCAATTCTGTGCCATCATGGCATTGAGTACCTGATAGTCCTGTACTAGTTGGAGGGAGCCATCCTTCTTTTTGATGAAGAAGACAAGAGAAGCCATCAGGGATTTGGATGGACAGATATGACTAGAGTCCAAGTTCTCCTGGAGGAAGGCATCAAGCTTGTCCTGCTCTCTGGATGCAAGGGAGTAGACCTTACAGCTGGAGGGTGCTGAGTTGGGCAGCAGTTCAATGGTGTGGTCCCACCTCTTGCACTCCAGAAGCAAGTCAAAGGAGGCCTTGGAGAACACATCCTCAAATGCATGCAAGTAGGGGAGTACTACATCCCAGAACTCTCAAGAGACAAATTTGATAGATGGAACGACCACGGACGACTGTGTCAGGGTCCGCTGACCTCGGGGGCGCAGCTGCACTGGGCGAGTCCTTACTAGGCGGGCGTGATTCCCCTGCATTGGTGACCGGACACTCAAAGACATTCTGGGTCCTGGTGGTTTGCACGGGTAATTGGGGAGATGTGATCCAGACAGATCCGGGAAGGTCCGGAGAAGTCGGATTGTGGGGAAATGAGACGGTCTTGGCGGGGTTCAGGCAGAAGGCCGTACGGGAGATTTGCGAAAGCAAGGGAGTAGGTGGCTGTGTGATCAATGGGGGCGGAGCCGGGGTTTGATGGGAGATCATTTGGAGTTGATGGGGTCCGGGACCGAGCGAAGAGTGAGGTCCGGGCCTGGTAAGGAGTGTCGAGGTTCGTAATTATAATCGCGGAGTTCGTGAGGTCGTTAGGGTTGATGAAGAATTGGGCACAAGGGTCAGACGACGTCACCGAGACGGCATCGGACAAGACAATATGGAACAAGAGTAGATTCGAGTGGAGGTACGAAACGATAACGAGAACGATAACGAAAAGGGGACGAGACAAGACCGGGAGACTGAGATAAGACCGGGAGACTGAGATAAGATCGGGAGACTGAGATAAGACCGGGAAACGGAGAGTAAGGAGAAAGAGACACGAAAACGAACACGAAACACAAAAGGAAACAATCAGACCATAGGTAACGTTAAGCAATCTCAAGACCGGAGTACGAAGAGCTACTCGATGACTTATATACTGACTACCGGAGGACTTCGGGGTACGTCGGCTGTGGCGGCGGGGCTTGGCGGGGCTTGACGGAGTGGGCGGGTGTCGGTTGTGATCGCAGGTCGTGCCGCGCTGATACGTTGATGGGATCGCGGGTTGTTCCGAGGTTGTCGTGATATTCCGGAATAGGTCGGAGGAAGCAGGGTGTCGAGTTGATGATGGGTGGGCGAAGATCAGGAATAGCGGGGGTGGTTCTCGGGGTTTGGGAAGCCCAGGGTAAGTGTCAGTGGCTGCGGGGCAGGCACCGAAGTTGGCCAGGGGCCGTCGGAGTTAGCCGGGGATGTGTCGGAGTTAGCCGAAGTAGGCGTGGGCATGGGCGGAAGTTCGGCGGAGCGTTGGGGGTCCTTTTGGGGGTTCGGGGGTTTGATGGACGATGTGCGGGGCTTTGGGGAACGGGTCGTGACATCACCCCCCTTTCAGCGTCGAGACCCTTCGAGACGCGGGGCAGGACGGGGATCGGCGGGGCGTGGGAGTCGAAGCCGAGCAATATTGATCAATCCGCAGCGAGTGATAGCGGCGTGGGAGGCGAAGTCGAAGCGCGGCCGCCGTTTCGTCAGGGTCCTCCTCACTCAATTTAAAGCTTTGGGCGTGCCCCGGGGTTTCCCAAATTTCGTCATGTCTTCTCCCAGCGTTCCAGTGGTTTCTCCCGCCGATTTAGACGAGGTGGTGGTGTATGACAGTGGGGGTGAGGAGTTCGAGCGTCGGCGCCGGGGTAGCGTTAGGGACCGGAGTCGTAAGTGTTGTCGAATTTTCCTTTCGGGATGGTTAACGGGGTTCCGGTAGAGTCGTCCGTAGTAGTAGTGGTGGACTTTCCGGGGGTTCCGAAGCGGACCAAGTTTCGTCCCGCGGTGCCAAAGGGGAAGGGGGCGTCTTCGGTGGTGGTTCGGGGAAAGCGTCGAGCTTCCCCACCCTCGGGGGCGGGACCCAGCAAGAGGCCGCGTGGGCGCGAGTTGTCGGCGGGGCCTCCCGAGTCTTCCCTCTTTTCCCCTGTCCCTGGCGTTCCCTCGGAGCGGTCGTCGAGTCCCTCCGCGCCGATTCCTTCAATCACGGAGGTCTTCCTTCGTAAGCAGGTGGAGGCCCTGACGACGTCGTTGGCAGTACGGGAGGGGGAGCTCCGCCGGGCGAGGGAGGATCGTGACGCGGCGCGGACGGAGAAGGAAGCGATGGAGCGGGAGAGGAATACTTCGGTGCGCGTGGCGACGGAGCGGGCGCTAGAGGTGCGGGGTCTGCGGGAGCGTCTGGCGCAGGTGGAGGGGCAACCCGCGGGGAAGCGGAGGGGCGGGGACGAGTTCCGGAGGGGGATGCGTTGTGGGCGGAGCTGGAGGCGGCGAGGCGGAGGGAGGATTGGTTGGCCAACGAGGCCGCCTCGGGTCGCGCGGGGATTCTTCGTGAGTTGTCTCCCGTTCCTTCGTTCGTTATTGACGGTTCATTTTCGGAGTTTAGGCTGGGTGCGGGAGCATCGGGTCCTCTTGGACGGTGCCTCCGCGGCGTTCGCGTCGATTCAGGACGGGTTGACGCAGGGGTCCGCGGTCCAGCCTCCGGAGTTGCAGCAGGGAATGGCGCGGTTGGAGAGGTTGCTGGCGGGGCATCGGCGACGCAATGCGGTGGCCCCGGGGTCGTGGTGGGAGGTGGCGGCCGACGCGGGGGAGGCATTGCCGGGGTTGGCGGAGATCCTAGCGGTGGTGCGGGCCCAGATGGAGGTCGACCTAGGGGTTGGGTTTCCGGGAGGTTCGGGGAGGGAGTGAGGTGGGTGTGGGCCTCGTTTCTTGTCGCTCTTGGACTTGCTGCCTTCCCGCCTATTGTATATATGATTTTTTTGTACGCGAACATGTCACTTCTTGGTCCCTGGGCGTGTGAAGTGAGATTTTTAGTTTTGTCTAGTGAGTTCAGAGGCGGGGGTTACGCCCGCTAGTGCCGTCTGCGCTGGCTAGTCCCGGGGTTTGTCGGGACGGGGCGGGGCATCGCAGGAGGGCTCCCGGGGTCTGTCGGGGTTGGTGGGAGTTCTCCGGTGGGGTCCCCGGCATTTCGGGCGGTGTCGTTGAGTTCGCTTCTTGGAAATTTTCGACTGGGGGTGTAGGGGACGTGCGCCGTTTTGGTAGTAGAGGGTGGCCTTTGAATTTTGTACGGCGCCCAACGGGTTCGGGGCTTTGGTTGTCTTGGCGGTGTGGTGGGCGGGGGGTAATGGGGGTCTTCCCATGGTCTAGCCCTTACGTCGGTATTGGTGGTGAAGGCGGGCGGGCCCTTTTTTATTGGCGGGGTTGGGTGAGGCGGGGTTCGTCTTCGCAGTATAGTCGGTCCGGGTCGGGGTTGTGTTTTGGAGTGCTGCGTCTGTGGGCGGGCCTGCTTCGGGTGGCGCTTTGGTGTGCTCCGGAGTGTCGATGACCGAGGGGGTAGGATGCGGGGTGATCAGTCCCAACCAGTTCCTTCGGGTCCGGGGCCCAATTTGGGGTTCCGGGTCATCTACGTGATATTGCTCTCCTGACCAAAGGTAAGCCCGCGGCGGACAAAGGGGGTCTTACGTGTTTCTGATACTTCCTCGAGTTCGGAGGTTCGGGGGTCGGTGGTTCCTTCATCGGGAAGAAGTGGGTGGTCCCGGAGTCGACTCAAGGGTCACTTGGTGGGGGTTTGTTGGTTGTTCATGGTTGTTGGGGCGGCGGAAGGTCGGCCGCGGGAGGGCACTGGAGTGGGGCTCCCCGGGAGATGCGGCAGGGTCGGATTTACTCTTCGTTCGTGTTCCGGAGCGGTCCGGAGATTGTGCAAGTGCAGGGGTGATAGTGGGGGGAGGCACTGCCAGCTTGTCTGGAGGCCCCGGTGATGTGGTCCCTATTTGGGCGGACATATTCCGGTGTAGGGGCGGGGTTCGGAGTGGGTGGTGATTTCTGTTGCGGAGTTGGGGCTACCAGGGCATCGTTGTCAAGCCGGCGCTGTGAGTCCTCTTGGTCAGATGTCGGGGTCGGAGCGGAGGCCCTGGAGTCGTGTCGCCAGGGTCCGGAGCTGGATTGATGGGTTCGGAGGGGTCTGGGTGGGACTGTTTCGGGCTGGCGCGGGGTCGTTTTGGGTCGTCGAGCCAGATGGGGGAGGTCTTTTGAGGATATGGGAGCGCGTGCCTTGGGGTTGTCGGGTCGCTTAAATGGCCGATCGTTGTTTTCTGGATGATGGTGGGGCTTCTCCCTCCCTTATATGAACATGTCAGCGAATTTAGAGCACTTAGGGAACTACTTCGTATAGGGTCCTTTTTTTCCTATAGTTAGTTCGGGGTGGCCCCTATGCTGGGGATTCCTTCGTGGGAGGTGGCGTAGTCTGGTGGCGGAGTGTAAGCTCGGGGATGTTTTGGTCCTATTCCGGGGTTGTCAGGGTCGGGTCGGGGGAGTCGGGGCCCCTTCATTTGTTGGGCGGAGGTGACGGCCGATCGATCGAGGTCCGGAAGCAGGTCACGGGGTTGGAGCATAGCCTAGGTCTGAGGTTCTTGTCCTGTGGTGGATTCGAGCTTGATTTCGATGGTTTCGGGGTTAGTTGTCGGAGGGTTTAGTTCCTTGGAGGGGGTCGATAATAGGGTTTGGTGATGTTGTTGGTGATTAGTCGCGTTCGTCGGTCTGCGGGGTTGCTGGGGGGCCGGTGAATCCACAGGCGGGCTTCGGGGAAGCGCGTTCTCAGTGGTTTCTTTGTAGCTGGCGATCCTCGCGCTGTGGGTGACTGTTCCATGGCAGGTTGGCATTATTGTGGGTCGGAGGGCTGGCGCGGTGCCGGAGACCTTGTTACTCATTCGATCGGATGGTCGCCAGGCTTTAGGATGTTATTCTTTGGGTGATGTCGGGGTCGACTTTGTGCGAGAGAGCGGAGTTGGCGGGGAGTGTAGGGGTGGGTGGAAGATGAGTTGGCGGTTTGCGCGAGGGGTTGGGAGTTGGGTGTGAGCTGGGGAAGGTGTCCGTGGGGGGAGCCGTTGTGTGAAAGTAACTGGAGCAGAGGGGTCGTTTGGTGTCGGATCCACGACTCAATGTGCCTCGGCAAATTGGGCAGGGCCGTATGAATCATAAGGGTTCCCCGGCGCGGGTAGACCATAGACATCGGAGTTATTTGATTGTGTGTGCGGAGATAATGCGGGCATCACGGACGGGGTAAGGTCGGGTCTTGATATTATGTCAGGGTCCGCTGACCTCGGGGGCGCAGCTGCACTGGGCGAGTCCTTACTAGGCGGGCGTGATTCCCCTGCATTGGTGACCGGACACTCAAAGACATTCTGGGTCCTGGTGGTTTGCACGGGTAATTGGGGAGATGTGATCCAGACAGATCCGGGAAGGTCCGGAGAAGTCGGATTGTGGGGAAATGAGACGGTCTTGGCGGGGTTCAGGCAGAAGGCCGTACGGGAGATTTGCGAAAGCAAGGGAGTAGGTGGCTGTGTGATCAATGGGGGCGGAGCCGGGGTTTGATGGGAGATCATTTGGAGTTGATGGGGTCCGGGACCGAGCGAAGAGTGAGGTCCGGGCCTGGTAAGGAGTGTCGAGGTTCGTAATTATAATCGCGGAGTTCGTGAGGTCGTTAGGGTTGATGAAGAATTGGGCACAAGGGTCAGACGACGTCACCGAGACGGCATCGGACAAGACAATATGGAACAAGAGTAGATTCGAGTGGAGGTACGAAACGATAACGAGAACGATAACGAAAAGGGGACGAGACAAGACCGGGAGACTGAGATAAGACCGGGAGACTGAGATAAGATCGGGAGACTGAGATAAGACCGGGAAACGGAGAGTAAGGAGAAAGAGACACGAAAACGAACACGAAACACAAAAGGAAACAATCAGACCATAGGTAACGTTAAGCAATCTCAAGACCGGAGTACGAAGAGCTACTCGATGACTTATATACTGACTACCGGAGGACTTCGGGGTACGTCGGCTGTGGCGGCGGGGCTTGGCGGGGCTTGACGGAGTGGGCGGGTGTCGGTTGTGATCGCAGGTCGTGCCGCGCTGATACGTTGATGGGATCGCGGGTTGTTCCGAGGTTGTCGTGATATTCCGGAATAGGTCGGAGGAAGCAGGGTGTCGAGTTGATGATGGGTGGGCGAAGATCAGGAATAGCGGGGGTGGTTCTCGGGGTTTGGGAAGCCCAGGGTAAGTGTCAGTGGCTGCGGGGCAGGCACCGAAGTTGGCCAGGGGGCCGTCGGAGTTAGCCGGGGATGTGTCGGAGTTAGCCGAAGTAGGCGTGGGCATGGGCGGAAGTTCGGCGGAGCGTTGGGGGTCCTTTTGGGGGTTCGGGGGTTTGATGGACGATGTGCGGGGCTTTGGGGAACGGGTCGTGACAGACTGGGTCATGAAGACATGGTCTACCTACGTATTTACAAAGTGAAGCTAAAGGTAGAGCAAGGCATTGTTGGTGTTATCCAAGTCACTTCAGGGGAGAAAGAGGGATACGAGGAAAGAAATGAAGGAAGAGAGAGCGTGACGGGGTCCAGGAGGGATGATGTATGAATATAGGCCCACGCCCGAGACTGGCTAAGACCACCGAAGATGGAAGCAGCACTCTATGTAATACCGATACTGATACGTGAGAATTCACAAGGCGGGAGCCGACGAACTGTACGGATGAAGATGAGGAAATTGGTGTATGTATTGATGCGAAATGTAAGCTTTGATGCCGTCAATTGATCGGATCAACAGATCAAACTTTGTTTTCACAGAGTTTTGGAGGCTTAAGTTACACGAAAGCTCACGTAGACGTTATAATCATAGATATAGATTTAAATTGGTTTATTCGCTAGTTGAGATGGTCTCAAACTATTGAATGGGTCCAAAATATATATAATTCAAAACCCAAACCAACTAAATACTCATAAGCCTAAGATAGCCACTCCCCGGGGCTAGCTGAGCCATGGTATGTCATTGCTTGTCCTCTCCCCCAATTCTTCTCTCTTTTTACAGCTCATTGTGTGCACACAGACCAGAGTGTTTTCCATGCATGCCTGTGGGTGTACTGCATGGTTTTTCCTTTGCCTTTCTTTCTTATTGGTTGGTCATATGAGATGACATGCTGGATCAGCATTACTCAGTTTTTTGTTTGTCTGACCTCTTTTCTCTTACTCTTTTTCCCTCCAACTTCTCTCCAATAGGCTTCGCATGGTTTGTATGGCAGCCAGCTTGGATCTCAGGTGGTCTGATGTATGGTATTGAGGGGAAGTAGGGTTTTATTGTTGCATTTAGATGTCCATGGCTGTCCTTGGTGTCAGTTAGCTTTCTAGCCACTTTTGCTGAGCACAGCCATTGATTGTTGATCAAACATGTGACCAGCCTCTGTTCTTGACATCATAGATCCTGCTGGCATTGCTGCATGTGTGCTTTTTGGGTTCTTTGGTGATTCTTATTTTACTAGGTATGTCTTTATGCCTACAGTTTTCAGCATCTTACCCAAGCTTATGGTTTTCAGCTTGTTTAATTGGTAAGCTCAGTTTTTCCTAGTTCTTTTAACCTGTCTCAAGTACAAGACAGGCATATCACCTCCCCTGCACCATTTTACTGACTGCCCTCAGTCAGGTCTATGTGTCTTTTGAAAACTGCTTGCACTCGATCACCCTCAATCTTTGAATACAAAAGCCCAATGTTCTTTCATCTTCTATGAAAATTATTTTCCTTTCCTTGATCACATCCATTGTCCTATAAAGATGCTCTTGACACACCCTCTTTCCCTGCAGTGATAGCACCCAACCACCCTATTCCTACTGCACCTTGCAAAAACCCTGGGGGTCCTGCCACCAAGCTTCCTCGCACACCCCCAACTACTTGCCCAAGTTCTGGCAGAACTTGCCTGACAACTTTGCCCTTCTCCAGCACTCTGTCAAGTGTGACACACATCAGGTTATCTTAGTGGTGCTCCAGCTTTCTCTATTCCCCCAGGCTATCATCAGTTTCTGTGGGGTTGCAGCTGGTATCCCTGGAACTTGGGCTGACTGCACCCAATATCTTGGCACCATGCAGCTGGTGAGTTCCTCTTTTGTCCTTTCTTCCCCTCCTTTGTTCTTTTTCACCCTTCTTCTCTTTGCTTCAGCGCTTCACCAACCAGGCCAATTTCCCACATATTGCCAAGCAAAAGGGCCTTTTTGACTCCCTGACTGCCACCCTTCCAGTGATCAATTGTAGTGCCACCAATGACTCCATTGATGTCCAGTCCTTTCTTATGTTTGCTGACACTATCCTCCAAATCAAAAGAAATTGGTGAGAGGTTCAACATCAGTGGAAAGCAGAGGAGGTATGTCTTCTCATCAATCCCTTTTTGTTGACTGACATCTTGTCCTCTCAGCTGAAGCAGCAAACTCAGGATCAGGACATCAACATGTTAGGTCCACCCTCTATTTGTTCTGGCAAGCAGCAAGCTAACATAAGTCTAGCCTACAAACTTGACTTGCTTGTACATCATTTCAACACCCTGTCCCTCTTTTTATCCCAGACCAAGCCCAACAGCAAGCCTAAACCCAAGAAACTCAAGGTTCTTCCTGCTTTCTGTTCATCTTTTATCCTCATTTTTCTTTTCCATCACTCCTGATTCTCTCTCAGCTAATCTCAGACCTGGGAGCAAGGCTGTGCTCTTGCTTCTCAGCCAGGTTGATGCCACCCTTGAAGCTGTCCAGCTTGCCGACAATGATGCCCTTCTTCCCCATGCTGACCTTCAAAAACATCATGATGCCATTCAGCTTGCTGCTCAACAGCAACTCTACTCTCTCAACATCACTCTTCAGACTTATAGACTAATTTCTACTTGTCTCAACCATCTCAACAGAACCCTTGGCCCTTCCAATGTCAAATGTATTGGAGATCTGCTCAATGATCTTTTTGACTTCCCTTGACTTGTTTTTATTTAATTTAGAGTCCCAGATCATCAATTCTGATTCTGACATTGAAATCACCCCTTTGTCTCTGAAAATTCCCCATTCTCCTGTACTTGTACAAGAGGCCCCTGCATTGTAAGCATCAGTGTTGCCTTTGCTTAAACTAGCATAGCCATATTTTAAACAATCCCTACTTATAAAGAAAAACTCTCTATGTATCCCTTACTCCATATTCCCCAATTTAATGCCATTAACCCTGAAAATGTGTGATTAAGTCTTTTTAACTTAATTTGACTTTAAATGAAAATTTTTAAAACTTTTTGTCAACTTTTGGGGCTACTGTCCAACTTAATTGTGTCATGGTCTAGAGGCTCATGAAGCTTTATAGATCTGAATGACAGATCTGACATGGTATTTATAGTAGGCCTTTGTAGTTCTTCCCTCAACTCTTTTAACTTTTCTGGAGTGATATCTACCCATTGCTCTAGGCTTTGGGATAGCTCCAATTGTCTTTGAGCTTTGTAAGGGACTACTCTGAAAGCTGCAACTCTGGTCTGCCAAACTGACCCATCCAGCTCTGCCACAATGTAATTACCACCCTTGGTCTTAGCAGTTACTACCATTGGACCATGTAAATGGGGCAGCATTTTAGCACTGTGTGAACTTTCTGTAATCATATTTTTGACCAAGACCAAGTCCAAGGGTTTGAAGTTGAAGTCTTTGATAGAGTTTTTATGCTCTTCTGCAAACTTCAAGGCCCATTGGAGTTTGTCCTTCCCACACTCTCTCTCATTTCTTCTACATGTTGGTGGTGCTTGGCTAAAGCCCTAGCACGATGACCAATCAACTCCTCTGTAGATAATGGCCCTTCTGGTAATTCTATTAACTAAGTAGCCTCTACCAGATCCAAAGGTAGAGTTGGATGAGCTCCAGTGACCATGAAGTATGGTGAACATTCAAATCTCTGTCGGATAGTAATGCGATCACTCCATATTACATGGAAGAAGAACCAAAACCATTTAGTGTGATCCTTACAAGCTTTGAATAAAGCTTGCCTGACATCCCAATGTGGCCTTTCAATTTTGCCATTAGCTTGGCAGTTGTATGAAATGATAGCAATGCCTCTGATGCCATATTTACTCTCTATCCAAGCTGTGACCTTTATGAATTGTCCAGCATTGTTAGTGATGATTTCTGCAATGCAACCCCAGCAACAAATTACATCCTCAAACAACCATTGACCAATTGTTTTATGGTTTTCTTTGTGCAGAGGCCTTCCTTCCATCCATGAAGACAATGCACACCTACCATGGACAATATACTTGCAGCCATTTGAAGCTGGAGTCATGTGCATAGTATCAATGTGGATTGTTTGGAAGATAGAGAGTGTATAGGTTACTGTGGGAGCTCTGTTTACAACTGTCTTCTGACATATCTGACAGTTGTGACAAGTCCCAACATACCACTGTACATCTCCATGAATTCCTAGCCACCAAAATTGTTCCTGTATCAACATTTTGGTTGCATAGGTCCCTCTATGCCCTAAGGCATCATGGGCTGATTGAAGCATGAACATTTGCTTATCAATATTGACTACTAGCTTATGCCTAGCCTCATGATTGTGCTTGTACAGTCTTCCCTTTTGATCAAAGAAGAACTGTCTTGCAAACCTCTTGAACTTGTCTGGGTCCCAACCCTTCAAACCTTCAGGTTCTTTGCTTGGTTCTTGTAGCCAGCTTTGTACAATTGGTAGCAAGTCATCCCACTGTTCACTTTCACCACCTTTCCTATGTTCTAAGTAGGCTTGTAAGTCTGCTTCCTTTTCTTCCTCAGTACCTTCTGTGGGTAACAGAGGCTGAGAGAGAGACAGTACTGCAACAGGATCTATTCTAGATGTCTGCTGCTGACTTAGAACTGCCTTCCTAAGTTCCATCTCTTGAGACCTTGCTCTATCAAGTTTTTGTTCAAAGTCCAATACTTCAGTGGCTACTGTATGTAGATAGCCACCTCTAGTGTCAACTTGATCTGCAAACTCTTTAAGTGCTAAGGGTTCCCAATCCTCCCATCCTGGTTCATTGTTGGTTTTAGCTGGATGTTCAAAGTGTATAGTCTTTGGGTTGTCCACCAACTCTGGATTAACAGGTGGGTACTCCTCATCTCCTGGCTGCTTGAGCCTCCTAGACAGGCCATCAACACTAAAGGTTTTTCCTGACACATGCCTCAAAGTAAAATGATAGAGTAGTACATCCTCAATTCATCTCATAATGGTGGCATTAGGCCCTACTCCAGGATTGCTTAGCATTCCCTTCAAATACTTGGCATCTGTCTCCACTACCAGCTTCCTACAACCAACTAGCCAATACTTATTAGCTTGCAAGGCTCTCATCAAACTATAGAGTTCTCTCTTAGGTTGTGAGAATCTGGCCTCCCTCTCATTCAAGGTGATGGATCCTAGCTTAGCACAAGTGCATTGCTTAGGATTGTCTGGAGCTTCCTGGAATATTCCAAAGCCTACTGCCATCCAAGAAGTGTCAACTGATAAAACCACTGCCCCTTCTGACTCATAGTCAAGTGGTTTTGGAGGTGTACTTTCAGCTAGTAACTTCTTCAACTGGGCCATTGCTGACTGCTTTTCTTCACCCCAAATAAATGGTGTGTGGTTTTGAGTCAATTTTTTGATGGGTGCAGCCACTTTGGCATAGTCTTTAATGAACATCCTAAAGGTACCACAAGTACCTAGAAAAGCTCTGACATCTGACTTGTCCTGGCAATCACCCCACCCTATAACAATGGCCAATCACTTAGTCTCAGGTTTCTGTCCCTCATAGGAACACCTGTATCTGTAAGGGCAACCTCCAGAGCAACAGATCAGAGTCACACAGCTAGCAGAGAGGAATCCAAAGTATATTAGCAGAGTAGATGATGATACAAATTGGTAACTAATCACCTAGCAGAGGGGAATCCAAAGAGAACAAGTCTAAGGATCCCTGCTGCTTGGCGCAGTGCATCAGTGGGCAGCAGAGGCATGGGAACTACTGTACAGGTGACTAGAGCTACTCCTAACCCTGAGGCAATGGTTCCTGAGGTAATACAGAGAACTCCAGAGGACTCCAGAGATCTCTGGAGTTCTGGAAAGAGCCCCAGAAATGTTGAACAAGCTGCAGAGGTGCTGGAACCAGTCATGGAGGTTGGAAATGGAAGTCCCCTGACATCACCCCCCCTCTAGCATGTGGTATCTCAACATGCAGGGTAGAAGAAGTCCCTGATCGCTTGGTCCACTGGCAAGATAGAGTAGATTCCTTGTATGCTGTGCAGCATGTCTGGATGTCTCCAGTGGAACTCCTTAACAAGTCTAGGGGCATGTACATTCTCCCATGGCTCCTAGAAAATATCCTTGATTCTGTAGCCTTTCCACTTCACCTTGTACTGTAGTTGTCTCTGGAATAAACAGCTGTCTAGGATTTCTTCCACTTTGTACTCTTTGTAGTTGTTGACCACCACCAGAGGCAGTGGAGGTGGTAGACATCACCCTAGGATGGGATCTTTAGGGGCCAGGGTAAGTTTGACCACATTGAACACTGGATGAAGCTGGTGCATCCCTATGGGGAGTCAGAGTCAATTGGCCAAGGGTCCTACCTGTTGTTCTACTGTGAATGGCCCTAACTGGGGGTGTGATAGCTTCTTTGAGGGACAGGTGGTTGTAATGTCAGAGGCATCCAGGTAGACTCAATCCCTGGGCTGATATCTGCGCTCCAGAGTCCTCCCATGGTCATAGTATTGTGCCATGTCATCTTTTGCCTTTGCCAGTGCAGCCCGGGCCTCTTCTTGTGACCTCTTCATCCAGTCCACAAATCTGTTTACTGCCTCATTCTCCAAGGGTCAGGCCTGGAGTTCAAAACCCATGCACAGGTACCATCTGGTATTGAGGAAGAATGGGAAAAACTGGGTAGATGCATGAACATAGTTGTTGTACTGGAATTCAGCATTGGGGAGGAGTTTGTCCCAGTCATCTTGGCACTCATTGCAGAAGAGGCAGAGATACTGTTCCAACTCCTGGTTTACATGCTCTGTCTGGCCATTGGACTGTGGATAGTAGGCAGTGGTGGTGTGAAGCTTTACTCCAAGCAGTCAGTAGAGCTTGCAGGTGAACTCTGCCACAGATTGTGGTCCCTAATCTGAGACATAGGTATTGAAAAGGCCATGGAGCTTCCAGACATTCCTCCAGTACAGGTTTGTGGTGCCTATGGCAGAGCAAATGGTGTGGGTTGGAATGAAGTGTGCTCTCTTGCCATACAGGTCCACCACCACCATGATCACATCATAACCATAGGTGTTGGGGAGCTCTACAATGAAGTCCACAGATGCTATGCTCTATTGTTCTGCAGGCACTGGTGGCAGGTGTAACTGTTCATAGAAGAGCTGGCATTAAGGCTTGGTCCAGAGGCAGAGATTGCAGGTACTAGTGTAGGACCCAATGTACCAGGACATCTGGGGCCACCAGTAGTTCCATGATACTAACTCCAGTGTCTTCCACTGTCTAGAGTGCCCTGCAATGTAGGAGTCATGGTGCTGCTCCACAATCCTCTGATGGAGCTCTAGGATGTTGAGGATGTAGATATGGTCTCAGAAGGTCAAGATTCCATCTTGGAGGGCCCATTCATCAGTGTGGACCACTTTAACACCAGTAGCATGCTCTGCCTTCAGCATCCAAGTGGCCTGCACCACAAGCTCCTCCTGTCAACTGTCCCTATTACTCCATCAGATGTCTTGAAGAATGTCTGCCTCTGCTCCATTGACAACTAGGCCCTTCATGGCTTAGATCATGAACAATTTGGGGCAGAGGAGCATGATGTTACTGTTATCCCCTTCCCCCATTCCATGGTCTGCCCTCCCTCTGATTTCTTCGCTTGTGGTGCAAGGAGAAGTCAAAGTTGGCAAGGTAGAGGGACCATTGGGCCTGCCAGTGATTGAGCTTCTTGGCTGTCCAGAAGTATTCAAGGTTCTTCTGATCTATCCAGACCTCAAACTTGTGCCACACGCCTTTCAGGAAGTGCTGCCACTCCTCAAATGACTGGATGATGGCCAACTTCTCCTTATCATGGATCTCATAGTTCTGCTCCACTGCCTTTAGGCTTTTAGAGTAAAAGGCCACTGGGTGCCACTTTCCATCCTCTGGAGATTGCTGTGAGAGCACCACCCCAGTGGCAAAGTCAGAGCTGTTGGCCTCTATGCAGAAGGAAGAGTTGTCTAGGAAGAGGAGAACAGGTCTGGAGGTCACAGTGCACTCGAGAGTGTCAAAGGCCATCTGCTCTGAAGGTCCCCAGCTCCACATAACATCTTTTCCTGTGAGGTTGAACAGCAGGCAGGCATCATGCAAGAAGTCCTGGAAGTTTGCAAAACCAAGGAACACCTGTACCTCCTTTTTGTTCCAGGGCTCTGGCCACTCTGCCACACCTGCTACCTTCACTGGGTCCATCTTCACAGTTCTGTGGGAGATGATCAGGCTGAGGTACTTGATCTGGGCTTGTTTGATCTTGCCCTTCTCTGACTTGAGGTAAAGCTGGTCTGGCAGAGGCATTTCAGGATGAGATGAGTGATTTGATGGTGTTCCTCTAGTGTTTTGGTGTAGATGAGGATGTTGTCAAGGTACATGCACACTACACCCTCTACAATGAGGTCCCAGAAGATGTTGTTCATCATGGTCTGGAAGGTGGCTGAGCTGTTGGTGAGACCAAAGAACATAACAAGTGGCTTGAACAATCCCTGGTTGGTCTGGAAGGCCACCTTCCACTTGTCTCCCTCCTGAATGCACACATTGTTGTAATTCCACCAGACATCTAGTTTAGTGAAGTATTGCACACTATGGAGGCTGTTGATGAGCTGGGAGATGAGGGGGAGAGGATAGCAATTCTTTACCATCATAGTGTTGAGTACTCAATAGTCTTGTACCAGTTGGAGGGAGCCATCCTTCTTTTTGATGAAAAAGACTGGAGAAGCCATCAGGGATTTGGATGGACCATCCAGAAGCTCTGGTTCATATATACTACCAAACTCCCATTTATGCTCCTCCTCTAGGGCTCTACTGCTGCTCCAATTGTCCTTGTAGAGAGCCTTCCTATGAGGGAATGCCAGAGGCAGAGGGTCTAGGAGGTCTAGATCAGCAAAGGGGAGAGGGCTGGCACAACATGCTTAGATGGCTACATGCTCTCAGACTTGAGTCTAGTGCTCTGCTCTGGCCTCTGCACCACAGACAGAGCACTTTCTGGAGCAATTACTCATGGTCACCTCTCTTTTAGTCCAATGAACCTTGGGGTTATGCTCTCAGAGCCACATGAACCTGAGGATCATGTCTTGCCTTCCCAAGCTAGTGATGGCAAATACAGTGCACTCCATGTAATTCCAATTGTAGAGAACTAGGTCAACCACGGAGCTAATTGCACCAGCTTTGTTGGGCATTTTATCAATGTTGTAGACAGGAATGGGCTTGGGAAGGGGCTGCATGGTCAGGCCATAGCATTTAACAAACTTCAAGTCCAGAGAATGTCCTGTTGCTCTGCTGTCTAGGAGAGCTGTGACTCCACAGTTTTGCTGGGTGTCCATTGTCTTGATCTCCACATTGAGGCATAAGAAATGGGCAGACAAGCCAGAGGCCATCATGTATTGTCTGGGAATTCAGTGTGCCTAAGTGGGGCTGTGCTGTCAGACCTTCAGAGGTGTTGGAGAGCTTGGCAGGGGCTCTGGAGTTGGTGTTTGTACATCTGGAAGGGGGCTTTGAGGTTCTTCTGTCTTAGAATGAAGGGCATTGGAAAAGGCAGTTTCATTTTTTATTGATGGACAAGAGAACCTGTTAGTACCTAGTGATGGAGGCACACCTCATCTGTTGCTCAACTAAAAATCCCCCTCTAGCTCCAGAGATGAGGTGCTCACATTGGCTTTCTCTGGAGTCAACTTCAATGAGGACTCATCCAGCAAAGGAGCTCTGGCAGTGTCTTTTGCAGCCAGGAGCTGTAGGAAAAGTTCCTCCTGCTCTGCTGTGGAAAAGTAGTGGACCTCTAGGCCCAGGGAACAGTGCCATGCAAAGTGCCTGGGCTTCTTGCATCTCCAGCATAACAGTGGGGCTGTGCAGAGTTGTTGGGCCATGTTCACATCCATAGGGATCCCTGGGAGTAGGGGACAAGCAGTGGGGGCAGCTGGAGTAAGGGCTGGTGCTGGGTGAGTAGGTGTGGACTGGTGGAAGTTGCTGACTAGAGCAGGGCACATCATGGAATGGGGGTGGTGGAGCTCTCTCTATATCTCCATGAGCTGCCATTGGTCCCAGGCCACCTCATACTATGACACAATCTTTTCATTGTTGGGGTGACTCTCTGCCAGGTTGTCAATGTGCTCCATCAAGGCAGAGTGCAAGCCATCCCAGAATGTGAGGCACAGCTAGAGGCCATCTGGGTAGGTGGCCTGTTCAACCAGAGCTTGGAATGAGTCAATGTACTCATCCAACATATGCTTCCCTTGTCCATACTGCTCCCTGTCACACAGTGTTAGTACCACCATCTTGGCAGGGTCCAATGGTAAAAACTTCATGCAAAAGTCCTTCTCAAAGGTGGCCCAGTCCAGAAAGCTCCCTACACCTCTGGAATGGTGGCAAACTTGCCGTGTGTAGGTGGAGGCACATCTGGTCTTCATATACGACAGCACTCAGGCTATTTTAAATGCATCAGAGTTAAAAGCATCCCTACTGAGGTGGATGTAGGTGAGACAGGACTGTAGGAATTGCTCCCTGCCAGAGTGAGCACTATCATATGCATCTGGCAGCACTAGGTGAGGGATCTGTGGCTGCAGAGTCACTAGAGTGGCCAGAGTGGGTGCTGCAGCAGGTGGAGCTGGTTCCTTGGCTGCAGGAGGGGTGGAGTTAGGGATTAGGCATTCTAGCAATGCCTGGAGGGACTGGGAGATAAGATCTGTTGTCTAATGGAGGGTAGAGAATTTGGTTGTATGGTAGGTGAGAGATGATTGCATTAATTGCACCTGGGTTTCTAGGTGGAGCAGGCAAGTCCAGGCTTTATCCTGCAGGGCTGGGGCCTCCAAGTGTGTGTCTGGGTTGGTGAGCTAAGACATAGAACTCTGCAATGCTTAATCTTGGTGGAGAAGTGATGCATAGCAGCTTGGAGATTCCTTGCAGCTATGCAGGGCTTCTAGGCCAGTTTTAGGCAACTTGTTCTGCTGTAAGAACAACCTCCAGAGTGATGGATCAGAGTTACGCAGCTAGCAGAGGGGAATCCAAAGTATATTAGCAGAGTAGACAATGATACAAATTGGTAACTAATTACCTAGCAGAGGGGAATCCAAAGAGAACAAGTCTAAGGATCCCTGCTGCTTGGTGTGGTGCATCAGTGGGCAGTGGAGGCATGGGAACTACTGTAAAGGTGACCAGAGCTACTTCTAACCCTAGGGCAATGGTTGCTGAGGTAATATGGAGAACTCTGGGGTTCTGGAAAGAGCCCCAGAGATGTCAAACAAGCTGCAGAGGTGCTGGAACCAGTCACAGAGGTTGGAAATGAAAGTCCCCTGACAGTGTCCAACCACTACAATCTCATCTGCACAGACTACTGACTTTTTCCCAGAGAAAGTTCCTCCAGCATATTTGATTCTTTGTAATACTCTGTTTACATTCTGCAGATGTTCCCATACAAATCTCCCAATGCCTGGATTTTCTAAGATAACCTCATAGCCTTCATCTGGCAACTCATATCTGTGAGGTGGACCTCTGATTGGCACATCATCAATATATGGCCAAGTTATATGAGATATCTCATCTTCCAAGATAAAGGTAATGTCATCATGAAAGATTGGTACTGAATTTGTCCAGCCCATTGGCAAGGTTACCAACCTTAGAGCACCAAAGGATGTCTGAAAGGTGGTATAGTCCCTAGACTTTACATCCAACACTCTCTCATCATATTCCACATACAAGTCAAAGATCCCTCTACAAGCCCTGCCAGCAAAGTGACTAGCTAACTCTTCAGTTGCTGGTGGCAACCCAGAATGTGCTATGGTCACTTTGTTTAAAGGTTCCAAGCTGTGAACTATCCTCAAACTCTCACCATCCTTCTTCAATACTGTGAACTACTGGGATATGTATGAAGAGTTGGATGGCTCATACACTCCTGCCTTAATTTTCTGCTTTATCATCTGGCAGATTTTATCCCTGAGTCCAGGAGCAATGGGAATGTTCTTCAATACCCAAGGGGTGTGAGGAACTACTGGCATTACTACAGGAGGGAAGAATTCCTCCTTGAGCCTACCTCTTTGAGAATCATCCCATGCAAAAGCCTCATTCTGCAGCATCATTAGATGATGTACTGCCTTCATCTCTTCTGGCCATAGGAAACATTCACCATGTGCTTGGTCAATGATCTCTTTGCACTCAGCAGTGTACCTCCCTGTGGGTTTGAAATCAGGTGGGTTTGAGTCCAACTGTGGCATGTCTGCTAGTGGATCTCCAGTGATACACCTTTCAATTCTAAACTCCTCAGGAGAGCTTCCTAGTACAGGTTTCACCTTTCTAGCAACAGGTTTGTATTTCTTAGAAAATACTTGTGCAGTTTCCCCCACACCTGCTTCTAACTCTAGGCTTTCCTGCTGTACTACGATCTCCTCCAACTTCTCTGATATCTGACACAGCTGCCCATTTAGATAGGCTACTAATGTCTTCTCATCTCTTTCTCCCACATCTCCCTCTGCAGCAAAGGCCTACAGATACACATCTCTCAACTCCTGGTTCTTGAATCCACTATGATTTATGGTGTATCCAGTCACCACTACTTCACCATTCTCCTTTTCTCCAATCATCACTGCCACCTGTTCCTGGTCACTGACCAGATCATTGAGATTTAAAATTTTGGATCAATATTTCCTCCAACCCCTGCCTTTGGCACCTTCCCTCTTTAAAGAGTGGGCAGGGCTGTCTGGCAACCAGTATTAGGATCTCTGATAGTTATGATGGCACTGCCATCTTGAAGATTTTGTATGTTGCTTTCTGTCAGTGTGTCAAAAGGAAGACTCAACAAGACAGTATAAGCTGGCTTGACAAAGATATGCACTTGTAGATAAATAGTGAAGCCTTCAGCAAAAGTAAATGGCACATTTTTCGCTAAACCTCCTTGTGTCTCTAGCAGAGTTTATATAGGTAGAGTAAGTGACTGTTTCTGGAGGGTCATCTTCTGGCCATCCAAAGTACATGTTCACCTGCTTATCATGTACTTGTGCTAATCTAGCATGAGGAGATATACCAGCAGGATCCCTAGGTAAAAGAGCACCATTAGGTAGCCTGGCTCTCCCTTCCAATAGATTGATCCATCCTTTTTGTACATCTCCCCTGATGACTTCACACTCTGAGATTCTATGTCCAGTTTGCCAACAATAGAAGCAAGTAATACCACTTCTTCCAGAAGTGGGAAATGTAGGAGGTCCTTCCATCCTTATACTCTGGCTCCCTTTGGTATTCAAGAAGGTATTGCACATGTCCAACTGACCAGCTTGCAAAGCTTGCATGGTACTCTGGATGCTCCCCATTTGTTTCCCAATGGTAACTACAGCATCTTATAGATAAGCCATTTTCTCCTCCACCTCCTCCTCCTTAATGTTTCCCCTACTAGTTTCCTTTTTCTCTACTCTCATCTCTCTAGAGCTCCTTATAGTAGCACCATCTATCAAGGTCCCTACTACTGTCAGCACTTCTGATAGGTCATATTTGTTGTCCTTGTGCCTATTCCTAGCAGGGTCTTTGTAGTTGCCATATCTACTGATCAACCTCTCCTCAATCACATCTCCAAAAGCTGGTGTAAAGCATCCCAGAAATTTGTCTACCAGAGACCCATTCCCAGTGACATTAGCCAACTTCTTAGCCTTAGCTCTAAATTTTCTTATGAGAGAATGAATTTCTGTAGTGTCATTCCTACTAAGTCTGGCATGTTTTCTGCAGATTCTGTCCAGGTTTGCAACACTACCTGTGTCACCTACTGCTTCTGGATAAGACTCCTTCATCTCTTTCTCAAAAGCAGACCAAGTATAGTCATCTCCAAAGGAATCAAAGCCCAGCCATTTCTATTCAGTCTGAGCATCCACATACTCCAAGATTCTCTTTTTCCTTTCCTTATCCCCTTGGATCCCAGCATGCTCAAACAGAGAGATCATCTTTTGCAAAAAGCAACAAACCTCAGAGGGCTCAGTGTGCTTAAACTTAGGTGCATCCCTGCTGTCAGGCAGTGGTAGTTTGTATCTGATATTTTGCTCCATAATTGAGGTAGTAGAAACTGGTTGAGTAGTAGGGCACAGTTCTTTTGGTGAGCTTGAAATTGCTTTCTCAGTCCAAAGCTTTCTTCTTCTGAGCAAGGTTTCAGGATCAGGCAAAAAGGACTTTGAACCACTGCTATTGGTCCTGGTTTCTCTTTTCCTTAATACAACAGAGTTTTTCACCTTAGTTGCAATAACTTCAGGTGTTTTGGGCCAAGACCCAGGTGGTGCAAAACTAATGTTTCACAAGGGTTGGACTTCCTCAAGGAAATCCAAAAAGTGAGTTTTGTGCAACAAAAGCCCCTTGCAGTGGGCTCCAGATGATGTAAAATGTAAGTTTTGATGCCATCAATTAATTGGATCAATGGATCAAACTTTGTTTTCACAGAGTTTTGGAGGCTTAAGTTACACAAAAGCTCACATAGACATCACAATCGTAGATATAGATTTAAATTGGTTTATTTGCTAGTTGAGATGGCCTCAAACTATTGAATGGGTCCAAAATATATATAATTCAAAACCCAAACCAACTAAATACTCATAAGCCTAAGATAGCTGCTCCCTGGGGCTAGCTGAGCTGTGGTATGTCATTGCTTGTCCTCTTCCCTGAATCTTCTCTCCTTTTATAGCTCATTGTGTGCAGATGGACCAGAGTATTTTCCATGCATGCCTGTGGGTGTACCATATGGTTCTCCTTGGGCTTTCTTTCTTATTGGTTGGTCATACAAGATGATGTGCTGGGTCAGCATTACTTGTTTTTTGTTTGTCTGACCTCTTTTCTCTTACTCTTTTTCCCTCCAACTTCTCTCCAATAGGCTTTGCATGGTTTGTATGGTGGCTAGCTTGGATCTCAGGTGGTCTGGCATATGGTATCAAGGGGAGGTAGGGTTTTATTGTTGCATTTAGACATCCATGGCTGTCCTCAGCATTGGTTAGCTTTCTAGCTGGTTTTGCTGAGCACAGCCATTGATTGTCAATTGAATGCATGACCAGCCTCTGTTCTCAATGTCATAGATCCTGCTGGCATTGCTGCATGCATGCTTTTTGGGTTCTTTGGTGATTCTTATTTTATTAGGTATATTTTTATGCCTACAGTTTTTGGCATTTTACCCAAGCTTATGGTTTTCAGCTTGTTTAATTGGTAAGCTCAGTTTTTCCTAGTTCTTTTAACCTGTCTCAAGTACAAGACAGGTGTATCAGTATATGTTGTATACATATGGGAGGTATGTATGTAGGGGTATGTATGAATGAATGGACATGACAAACAATGCAAGTTAGGTGGATTGATAAATAAGGTCTGTCAATGGGGTGTTCATAGGATGGAATGTGTGTTGTAAGAGTAGGTGTAGTAAAGGGAGCAATCTGGTCAAAAATGATGTTGCTGTGACCATCCCTTCCCTACTGCCTTGCAACTCTCTTCCTCTCCCTGCCTTCTTCTGAAAATCCACCACATCCTATATCACTGCACTTGTCACATTTGGCCCTACATTCTGATTCTGATTCTGGTGTTGATTCTGCTGTCTCCTTGACCTGTGCCTGCTTGATCCTGCTGCACCACCACCACCTCTAGTAGCAGCACCCACTGAACAGCCACTCAGCAAGAAATGTGCATGTGCATGTGGAAGAAGCAGTGACCCACTGATAGACACAGATGCTGATGATAGCACAGCATCAAGCATCATCATCATTGCATGCCAGTATTTTGTGCCTGTGGCAAGGGGGATTGGCATTCCAAAGGACAAAGTCCATGCTGGTGGGGACAAGGTCAGGCTTGGGCTTGTTGATGTGATCAGCAGGAGGAGGTTGGTGTTAGCAGGGGCTGAGATGCAGCATGAGTGGCACATCAGGAGTGGGTGGGCACAAGAACACATGGGTGACAGGCACCATTATCTTGACCTGCTTTCCAGTCTCCCTCTCCTTCTCCTTCTCCTCCTCCTCATCTTCCTCTTCCCCCCATGCCTCAGTCCAGTCCATGATCTACCTGATCATCAGGCCTCTGCCCCATGCAACAAGTTCAGTACCAATTTGAAAGGCAAAGAATGGACCTTAGCAGCTGTTTGTTAGCTCTTTGGTATTGTGCTGGGAGGCTGGCAGGGAGCTTGCCAGTATATGGAGGTTCAGACTTTCCATTGACTATTGAGAACAAAGTGTAAAAACCCTAGCCATATCCTCATTCAAACCTGTCTGTAATGGTAGTCTGTCTAATATAGCAGAGTACAGTCACACAGAGTGGAGTCTTGCAATAGAACTGTTCTAAGTCCTATATTTGCAAGAAGCTACTTGATTACAACTATTCCAAAGCCTTATGTACTATGGGGGGATTTGGAATACAATAAGTAAATTTTACTGAATTGAATAAAGAAGATTAGATATGGCAGATTGCAATGATGATATAGTCACAATATTGCTACATTTGCCCTCCAAGTCAGATGACAATACAGCTTTTGATTCGAAAAGTTATGAGAGTAGTGATAGCAAGTGGAAATAAGTGGAGAGGGAAAACAGGCAACACTGAAAGATTAGTTGGCCTTTTTAGTGGGAGCCTTGGGAGACTTAAGAAGGTTCTGGAGTTCCTTGTCCATAAAGTCATCCTTGAGAAGGGGAATGTTAGCTGCATTGATTTCTATCTCCTCTTCTTCTGTATTTTTTCCCTTCCCTTGTCCTTTGGGTCCTTCTCTCTAATGACAAGACTGCTGATGTGCTCCTATGCCGCCTAGTGCTGTGCAGGAAACCTAACACTTGTCACTAGATGGGGGGTAGCTGGCAATAAGAAGTTAATAGTTGAGGGCGAGTCAGCAACCGTCCCAGAGAACTAGAGCTAAAGTGGTGGCGTGGAAGTGAAGTTGAAAAGAATCGCTACTGCTAACGATAGTCACAGCGAAACTGAAACGGTGGGGGAGAATAAAGGAGAGAGACAGCGTAAGAGTATAAGAGTAAAACTGAGATCGAAGGACGAACGTAAACTTATCGCTAGCCGCAATTGCTAGCGTCACTAAGTTGAAGTAACGCTAATAGGCACCCGTAGTCAGTAGTACCACACTAAGTCGAGGTCGAAGTTGGAGAGGTTTGTCGCTAAGCCAAGGTCGAAGACGAGATGAGGGAATGAGATGAGGGTAAATGATACTCTTAAGCTGGTAGCTTATAGATGGGGGAGTAATACGATGGTGTGATGCGATGGTAAAATTCGATGGGTGTGATGTCTATGTGCAGGCAGAGTATTTATACGTTTTTGAAGTATAGTAAGGGAAGGTAAGTAATTAAGCGCCACTAGCGGCGGCGTCTGCCACGGTGTTTAGGTTGCGTGCCAGGCGTCAGTCCATAACTAAGTAAAAAGTCATAGGTGAGGCCTTGGCGACGACTAATTGCTAATAAGAAACCAAAGAAAGAACGAGTCCGATGTCAATACCTGAAGTAAGAACACCGTTCAGGGATGTTGGTAAGCTCGACAAGGGGAATGATAGTAAAAAGGTACGCGTCTGGTAATATGTCCATATATAGTAAAGGAACGCCATTTTGTCGCCAGGATCGCTAAGGTCGCTAATAATCGTCGCAAGGGGGTCTAGGCCTTGATGGTCCAGGCCCATGTTCCAGGCTTCGCGTGATGTTCCCCGTGATCAATAAGTCTCGTGGTCACTAGAGTCTTGTGCTTCGGTCCAATCCTAGGGCCAAGTCCCATGCGCTGAGTGTTGTGACTTGTGTCAAATTCAAAGTAGTCAGCTGCCGCTAAGTCCGAAACCGCCGAAAAAGGTGCTCAGCGATAACTGGGGCTCATCACTGCTCAAAGTAACTGCAGTGGCAGCAGCAGTGCAAGACAATTGCACAGACAATGTGACAGAACTGACTGGGATGGGAGAAGGAGGACCCAAACTAGAGCGGATGTTATGAAGGGTGGAGGAAGAAGCTGTGGCTGAGGAACTACCAACTGGGGCTGGCAAAGCAGAATAGTTCTTATGAAGTTCCAAATAGAACCTGGTTGAATTGCCTGACTGGTTGGACAATACAGAATAAGGGTAAGTACACTGGGCATGATACTGTTTGGTATGCTGCACAAGTTGTCCAGAGGAAGCATGCCAGGCCTGAACAGCATCTTCAATAGTCTGTCTGTCCACATCACCCTGTTTCAAGATGAAGCCCAGAGTCACCAGTAGGTTGAGATGGGGATCCACAAAGGTGCTGGAGAGATACCTGTTAGGGAAGGGTCTGTTTACTCAGGACCAGGTTTGAGTTTGGTGATCAAGCTGAGAGAGTTGGTAGGGGCATTTGTTTCTGGGTCCGCCAGATTTAGAATTTCTGAGAATACTGGGTAGCCAATAGGCATAGCACTGTGGAGATTCCCATGGGTCTGTTGCACTTCTAATTCAAAGTCCAGATACAGCTGGATCTAGTAGAGGTGGAGTACAATCTGGCAGCTTGGATTCTGGGGGTTGTGCAGAGTCACCAGACCTGTGGTAGAGTTTACAGCAAGGTATGGGTGGAATCACAGTCTGGTCAGTCCCTTGCTAGGTGTACCTTGGTTTTTGTAGGGGTTGGAATGGCCCATGAGAGGTGGACAGCACAAGAGATGTAAAGTGATGGCTGAGACACATAGAGTGGAAGTGGGGGTAGGTAGCCTGGTGGTGGTTAAGGGCTGTATGGCCTCTCAAATCTGGCTGGCTCCTATATATGTTTGAAAATTTATCTGTTCCAAAATTATTTGTGGGTCATCAAGGGGAGGCTTACTAGTCCCAATGTCAATCAATTCTTCAATTTTTTTGTACCCCAATAACTTGAGGTAAGATTTGATCAGGTTCAGTTCCTTGACCTGCTCATAGGTCATTCATGACTAGTCTCCAGCCTTCCACAGCACCTCAAACATAGCTTTAGTCCAAGCCTCATAGTGTGCCACAATGCACTTGGCAGCCCACTCATTCAGCTTAGGCTCTATGATTTGTTTGTCCAGTCAGCCTGGGAATAATTGATTGTTGTTCAGCTTGTGGATGCATAGTAAAGCTGAATGGAATACATTATGGATTCCTCATTGTTTCATATTTTTGGATATTACTACTTGGAATGAGTTTTTACAAAAGTCTTCTGTAATCTGGTATGGTCCCTCATACTTGGGG